>APFE030000827.1:27031-95613 GCA_000404065.3 Pinus taeda
GATACCAAATGTAGGTTTTAACCCTGTACAGAAATTACTTGCATACAAATTCTAAATCACAGAAAAATAAACAATGCAAGAGCATAACACATAAAAACACATATGCACAGAGATTTTCCCCTGGATCCCAAAACTGGGACTACCAGCTTGATTCGTCATTATATTCCTTTCAATGTTACAATACATATTTATACATGCTGAAGCATCCAATACCATGGACCAAAAACCATCACGTCCAATACCATGGACCAAAAAACCATCACATCCAATACCATGGACAGAAAACCATCGCGTCCAAAAAACATGTGCGAAAATCATTCACAAAACCATAGGTGGGTCCACCCAACCTAACATAGAGTCCAAAACCAAAATTTTCCGGGGCACTGCCCCGAACCCCATAAAGTGGGGTTACGGGTACCCCTCAAACCCCCTATTAACTATGTGGAAAGAATATAACACAACCCAACAGGAATTTGTATGTCACTACAACACCTATACTTTTTGCGATGCCACCTTTGGTGACGTTCAATTTTTGGTGACGAATGCTCTTTTGACCATCACCAATGAGCTTATGATGACATTTTTCACCCCTCACCAATTTTATTTTTTCTTGTAGTGTGGGCTTGCGCCATGATGGCTCGACCCTATATTACCCTCAGGCCAACGGCCAAGTTGAAGTCGTGAACAAGGTTTTGGTCACCATGCTTCAATGTACTATTGGGATGCACAAGTCGAATTGGCATCTCATGCTTTTTTCAGCTTTGTGGGCCTACCAAACTTCAACCAAAGACACCACTGGTTTCACACCTTTCCAGCTGGTCTATGGTCTAGAAGAAACATTGCCAATCAAATGTGAAATTCCTTCGCTCAAACTAGCTATTGAACTCATCCCTGAAACATCACCTCAAGAGGAACACCTCTTATATTTAGAGCGACTAGATGAGACTCGTTGTCTCACTGCCTTGGTCATCGAAGCACAAAAGAAATGGGTCAAAACCCATTTCGATCAGTCGGTCTCCCCTCAAGCTTTCTTTGAGGGTGATTTAGTCCTGCTATACGACCAAGCTAATGATAAGTTGGGGAGAGGCAATTTCGAACCTATGTGGCATGGGCCCTATATTGTAAAACGTGTTTTGCAAAAAGGAGCATATGAGCTTATTGATTATGAAGGAAATCCTCTTGATAAGCCTTGAAACATGCTTTATCACAAAAATTACTATGCTTAGGTCATCTTGCATGGTTACTTATGTACATTAGTGTGTGATTCATTTTTGTACAACGTGGTTTTGTGTGATAGTTTTCAAACAACTTTCCTATTTACTATGCTTTTCTTACTTTGCAGATGTCTGCAACTCCACAAGTTAGTTTCACCAATGGTGTTTGCCGAAGTACCCGAAACCTATCATCCACGGCATGGGCTATCTATAACCCTAACGGTGAGTTCATTGACCTTCAAGGTATCTGCCTAGGTCATACAACCAACAACATTGTTGAATACAATGCGGTCATCGAACTGTTGTCAGAAGCCATCTCACTGGGCATTAGGGAATTGGTTGTCAACCTGGATTCACAGCTTATCATCCTACAACTCAACAGGAAATATTTTATCAAGAACCCTCAAATATTACGAATTTATCTCTGTATCCATCTGTTGGAAAGACATTTTGATTATATTAAATATCATCATATTCCTAGACGCATGAATATATTGACAAATGCATTCGCTAATTACGTGTTGGATAGAAATTTACAAAACATGTAAAATATAAGACAAACCATTTGTGCCATAATAGATAGGAAAATACAACATATATATATGTGAGAATGTTTGATACATCAGAATCCCAAAAACTAATATGTGTGTCTATAATAACATCGGCGTCTCGTAGGCCTCGTACATCTGTGGCACGTAGGCCTAAAAAATATGTAGGTGTTGGACCTAGGAAATACTCAGCATGGTGGTCATGGTAGCATGAGATGGCTCGTGCAACACGACTCAGCAGTCGATGGATCCGATCTGAGACTCCCATTGTGTGCCTCTAGTACCACCGGGGCATGTCTCCTATCCGAGCATACTCTAGGATAGCATGAGTCAACCCTCGAGGTTCCTCGCGATCTCCTCCTTGTTATCACTCCCTTCCTGATAAGGGGCGACAACATCAATAGGACGTGGGACGCGCTAGCTAACGGGGACATCCCAGCTGGCCACTATGGTCCAACATCTGCATAAACAAGTGAAATTTTATAAGCATGCATATACCAAAAAAAAAATTAAAACATCAAAATAAAAATAAAAAATTGATTTTTACCTTCGTCATCGAAGTCCTCTCCATCTGATAAGGGCATATCTGGGTCTCCACGGAATCAGTGCCACTATATGGCCAGTCGTCCACAATGATCTTCTGTCATCATAGCCATGAGAAGAATGTCGGTCGGTATGACATATGATGATCCCTAGTGATCCTAGGCATCAAACAACTCCAGCAGGCCATCCGTGGATTGCGTGGCACAGGAGGATCAACCTCATTCAACTGATACTGGAACAGTGGCACTCATTCTAGGAAAAAGGGCACAAGTACTTATTCAAAGCCAAATTTCTTCAGATTCCCCACCTTGGCCTTAGACAATTGGCGCTTGATGTTCATCTTCATGGCCTCTACCCAGTTGAAGATCGTAGGAGTTGTGCAATCAATATCATAAAGGAACTTCAACTTGTTAGTCTCTTCCACTCCGTTGATGGTCAACATAATCACCCTCAATGTCAAATCTCGCACATTGGAAATCTCTATCTTCCCACTCTTGGATTTCAGCACCCCAGGACAGTGTTAGGAAAATAGGGAAGATATGCTTGCCCCGACCCGACGTGACCCATACAAGTTCAATGGCTCACCTCTGCGAGACAGTCTAGTGATGAAGTAGATGTCTGAAGTTGTCAACTCCAATTCCTGGTCCTCAATGACAAAAATCTCACGATTGATGTCCCAAAGGCTTATCAAGTATCAAAGAAACTCGGGCTCGACCTGCATCCTTAGTGTAAGGAAAAATTTGAGGAGCTCATAAGCCCTCAAAGCCTCCAAGAAATTTGGATAGTTCAATGCCTGGGTACCAACATCTTCGTGTTCTCTTTCCTTCCAGTCCACCATTTTCAGCAATTTCTCTCTTGCAAAATCCATTTAATTTGAGTCAATAATCATCCTTGGCACATAAAATTCAAGATTAAACGGTCATTTCTTGAGGACATAGGGTTTTTCCCTATCCACGGTTCTAGCATGACTATTTTAAAAATAGTTGCGTTGATCGGCACAGATGGTTTTGTTAATCACCCTCAGCCGGTGCAATTCCATGACCGAAAATCACGCTGGCCGAGGGCGAAAAATATTTTCAAAAACCTCCCAAAAATTCCAAAAAAATGCCTAAAAATATAAATGAATGACATGGAAATGGAGCTTAGGGCTTTGACTGTTACCTGGAACTGACGGCTCATCGATTGACCTCCTGGATCTCCCGCAATCTGCTCCGAAAAAACTAGGGTAAAAGTGGGTAAAAAGTCTTCACTACAAACGTAAAATGGCAAATGGTAAAAATATATTTGCTTTTCCCCTTTTTATTAATTTTTTCATGAAAATATCAAGTTTTGTAAATATTTTTGACCTATTTTGCCTAAAGGAATCGATAATACACTTTGCCTTACTTGTGTAGCAACAGGTGATGGATGTTCGACGATGATGATGAGTCAAATTTCAACTCTTTTCTCAACTTGTTAAACTCATATGAAAAGATTGCGGAGTATTTTTTCCTTTTTGACTCGTTAAAGAGAATAAAATGGGGGGTCCACTTTCAACTCTTTTCCAACCCTATAAAAGCGAAAATATGGCCGAGCTCTTGTCATTTCAAACTTGTTAATGGATGCGAAACGTCGTGTGCCCAATATAAGTTTACCCCTTTTTCGGGTTGGGAGGCACTATTTACGAAAATGGTACTCCTTGACTGAAATGGTCAAGCGGTTCTCTCAAGTATTGTTTTCTACCTTTTCGGGCTCGAGAGACACAAATGTATGAAAAGGGATGATGTGGAGTTTTATTTTATGTGTCTTTTTCAAACTCTCTAAACATGAAAAAGATACCGAGTTACACTTTTGTCAGACTCATTAAACTATTAAACAACATCGGATTCGTCACCATGACGAACATGAGCTTCTCCTTCCTAGGGCTCGTTAAACTTACTAGGTCGGATTCGTTCAAAGGATGAACTTACAGTTCAAGCATATGTTATCCCCTTCAAGCTTGTGATTGAAAAATAATCGGGGTACTAGCCAGAAATGGTGGGGGAAAAGTTTGGAAATCTATCAATCGTGTCGGCAGGTCACTCTTGAACATGACACTCTTTGCTTCGTGTTGGGTTGGGACATCCTCCTTTGTATCATTGACCTTCCTGGGTTTGGGCCATTCGTTTTTGCCTTCCATTTGATCTCTGCCACATCTTCATGACCATCGATCCTATGGATCCAAAAGCTGCCAAACTTCCAGTTGTGTCATCGATATGTTCAAGAGTTGTCCTTCTACAGTTACACTTACCTTTTATTCTTTTATCATCCCAAATCATTTTACATCCTCTCGTCTCATGTCGACGATGTGGGATTCATTATGGCCCTCCTTTGATATAGTCACTTTCTGTCGACTTAACCTCATTATCCAGGAAGTTGACCGAGACTCCCTTCCAGTACCTTAGAGCTTGCATGCCCTAATGGAAAGTTCTTCACACTCGATGACAAGTTCACATCATTGGCTTTCAATCGAGTGATTTCACGGGTGTTCGACTCCAGTTCTTGTATTCACATTTTGTGAATTGTGCTGATAGTACCTTGAGAGCCATTGTCATTATTGGTGGTTTCTTTCGCGCTTGGTAATAGTTTAAATCATTGAATGGTAATCAAGCGACTTTCTAGCATGTTTGACGTCAACACATCTATTCGCATGCTAGAATTTTTACTTTGATCGAGTCATGTTGGAGCGCAAGACCCTGGACTCAGATCACAAAAAGTATAGGCTGTGAAGTGATGTGACATGGTTATGATGATATTCATGTCTCTTTCGGATGGCTGGCAGTGACCAGACCATGAGTTATCATATGTGATCCTTCTCATTATTGGATGGTTGTGACCATACCTTGGTTTCATTATGATCCTCTTTGACGGATGGCTGCGCCCATACCTGGATCCATTTACATGATCATTCTCTGGATGGCTGTTTCCATGCCATGTTTCATGTATCATTTGATAGAGATCTCGATTTATGTATATGTATCTGTACTTGCTGGTAGGTTTTCCGACAGTAGACCGGTTCCCCACACTGATTTATAAAGCATTTCAACCCTCACTCCAGCTTGACCTTCACGCTTTAATAGTTTAATCATGGAGGACCTCTACAAAAGTACTCCCTGTTCCTTGATCATGGAGGACCTCTACAGTGAACCCCGCATGCTTTTCCTTCATGGAGAAACTCCCATTATGTCCCTCTTCATGAGTAGATCATTTCCCTTTTGCACCATTTCCCTTGAAACTTCTGTTTTTCCCAATTTACAAGGCCGATGCTAATGACCTTTGTCTCCCCTGCACCGATGTGCAAAGATTAGCACTATTCCCCGTGCTGACCAGTGTGACTGAGCTGTGTTCTTGTCGCGTCAGTCCTATTATGGATTTTTTCTTTAAATTAGATCTGAAGCTTTCGGCTCTAGAAGCTCCATAACAAAAGTATGGTAAATGGTTTGGTCAAATGGGGTTGAGGATGATAGTTTGGGCTCCTTTCCCCTATAATGATGGAACTACCTCAAGGGATAAGTCCTTTTCCCATGAGAATAGGATCCATCTCCCATCCATATTTCCTATATAAACCTCCCTTCTTCCCAAGCACAGGCTAGTTAGAGTTTTGACTGAGTGTGAGTATACTATTTTTTATTAAACAAGCAAGCTATTACTAGTTGTAGCCATCTATTTATGTGAGGGAGAAGTGTGTTTGGTTTGGAGTGAAGCCTAAAGGGAAGAGCCTTTAAACTATTATTGTTTTAAGCTATCATGGAGTGCTAGCAAAAGTGTGTGGGAACTCAGTCTTGTCAGAGGAAGACTGCGACGTCAAGACGAATGGTTATAATCTCTCTTTGATATTAATATATGCAACTATTGATTGATTTCCTACATGTTTTGTAACATTAGATATTCGTACCTTAATGCTTCTTGACTCATTAAGTAGGTTGAATTGCAATTTGTCTATTATTATGTTTGCATGTTGTTGTTGTTTACTTGTTTCAAGAGCTCGAAGAAGGAAACAAGAGATTGTTGAAGCGAGCAAGCGAGGACATCATCAAGCAGGATAAGCGGCCAAGAGGTAGGCCCTCTTGATTGATTCTAACCTGTTATCACCAAAATAGGACCCTAATAGGCTGTTGATGAGACTATCTCAGTGTAATTGTTTCAAACCAATCTTTTAGCTAAAGCTTAGCCTCCTCAGCCTGAGAGGGCTCTCTTAAAGGGTTAATGATATTGATTAAAGATATAGATAGATGGCTAACTCTATGGTTTGTGATTTTATATGGTTATAGGTTGAAAGATGGAGACTTGCTACCATTGGGCTATGGAGCCAGTGATAGAGATAAAGATAACAAATAGCTCTTCTTATAAAACTGAAGCTTGTATATACTTTAATGAAAAAGTGACACATTCAGGAAAGTCTCAATAACTTGAAGTTCATATGAGTCAGAGCATGTGGGCATGAATTCTGAGTAATGATACATCAAGGTATTTAACAAGAAAGAATTTAAAGTGATTGATCAGAGTTTAATACCTAAAGGAAGTCAGAGCATGAGTAGCGATGAATTGTGAGTAATAAGTATTAAGACATTGAAGAAAAACATCCAAAAATGGGACCCAAGAACTCAATTCACCATAGTTTAACACTTAAAGGAAGTCAGAGCATGTTCCTCCATGAATTCTAAGTAATAAGCATTAAGACTATGGAAGTAAAACATATCAAAGATAAAAGATAAATTTCACTGAAGTACACTAAGAATCTCAGCTTCAAAAAAGTCCAACTACTTCTGTATATATCAGTCCCTACACAGTATTTACAAAAGTAGTCTTTTTCTATAACATTTTCCAACCCCTTCTAATTTCCTCTCTTGCTTCATATATAGCTTTACAATAAGGATTCCATCATCTCTCATCAAGAGAATTTGAATTTGCTATGAGTGACACCTGTTCTAACCATAAAACAAACCTTTAAATGCATTTGACAGTGAACTAACAGTCCTAGAGTCCTAATACAATTAGGAGTACAACTCCTTGTTATGACTAAAGCACCTTAACTAAACATTGAATGCTTTATTTGACAGCTGCAACCTCATGAGGTCGAAATTGATGAAGCCTCCCACGTTGTTACCTTACTGCTGATGACAAACCCTAGAAATTAGGGAACATGTTTCCCTGTTTTTAGGTTTAGGATCTTTGAAAATTAGCACGTGGGATAGAGCCTTTAGCTTCTCATCCATGACATATTTTACGAAATTGAAGGAGGTTGTTTTATTCCATGCTGTCTAAAACAAAAACCTCTCTTGGTTTTTTAGAACACTTCTCAATCTGTCCAGAATATGTCCTTGAAAAACATGTTTAAAACAGGAAAAATCTGTTTGTGAAAAACTGCACCTACAGCAGTTCTGTAGCACAGGTTGGGTCATCCATTTATCCCAGCTCATAATTTATTTGAAGAAACTGAAAGAGTTTTTTGTAGTTCATTATGTTAGGAATAAAAACTTCTTTCAGTTTGCCAAAATATGCTTTCAGATGCTCAAACAACCTCTCGGAAGTTGATTACCTAAAACAGTTTTTTTGCTGAAAAAAAGGTTGTTTCAGTGATTTCGTAGCGCAAAACTATTTTTTTACACTATCTGCGATACGAAAACATGGATTAGTAGCTAGTTTCAATTTTTTTTTTCAAAATGATGTGAGATATGACTTCTAAACACATGGTGAGTCTTCTAGGACATGGAATGAGGCTGACAAACTTTATTTGGAAAAGAAAATGACACTATTGAGATGAGATGACTCAAAACCTATTATAAGACTATGACTAGAAACAAGGCAAACTTTCCAAAGTTTAGAAACAAAAATTTTAGAGTGATAACATAACCTAAGGAAATATTCCATAGAATGTATCTGTTATGGCTAGACCCATTATCGAGCTAGAGGAATTTGTTCGTGTCCGCACTTATAATTTTACTTCACCACACTACTAAAGGGGCTTTGTGGAAATCTGAAACTGGGTGAATAAGGGGATATTTCTCTGTGGCCTTTCCTTTTCCCTTATGGTTCAACATTTTATATGACAAATAATCAGGTACAGAAGGAAAATGCTATGAGTATTTGGATGAAAAACTTTGATAGAAGGAAACTTCAAATAGAAGAAACTTTTAAGCACAAGGTTACCCGCGAAAGCTATCGACTGTACGCTGGGAGAATTTCTTTTGAATATTGACTATCTACTACAAAAAGTTCTTCATTATATGGAATCAAATAGCTAGTACAGGAACTAAATAATTGGTGTTATAGGGGTTTATATAATCAGGGGAATCGGGTGCATAATGGACAATCAAATGTCTTTGTAGCGGGGGCTTAATTAATAAAAATGGGTATATGGCGGGAATAAATGTTATAACGTTAATAAGATCTCTCGGTAGATTTTCAAATTCTAACGGATAGGTGACATGGAAGGATGGTGATGTGGCAGGACGGGTGGCAAGAGTGTAGTGGTAGGAGGTAACGGTTATGTGGCGGAGGGAATGACACTTGGCGGGAGATGGTTGGCGGAGGATATAATCATGGGTGGGAGCGGAGGTGGTTTTTCAGGGGGGTGTCAGTTGTTTATGGTATTGGGATGTGACCCCCCGAAATCCTTCAGCATTCGCCACGTATGCTTCGGAAGTTTGGGCAAAGACAGCGTTTCACTCCGCCATCCCCCCTCTCCTCCCTTCATGTTAACCATTGGGAGCATGTGGGGGGCGAAAAGGTTCATCTACTGTTGATCTCGATGGAGTCAATCAGAGCCATTGCTTCCAACAAAAACTTTATTTGCATGAAACAATATTATTTTGTCATATCCTAACTTTATAGAATGTGACAAAAACATCAAATAAATCGATTATCATAAGTTTTAATTTAGAAACAAATATAATATTTATGAATCTGATAGTGACATTCAAATGTGCATCGCTAAAATTATTTTTTCTAGGGATCTCAGTGCTTTTTCTTTATTTTTGTGTATATTTTTCATTTTTTCAATTTCATGTTTTATCCGTTTTTATTTTTTTTTGTTTCTTTATTCTTAGTTTTTCACATTGATCCAAATGGAAAATGGTATCAACCCATGGTATTCATCCACCCATGGAATTTACCCATGGTATTGTAAGTGGCATCCACTCATGGTATTTATCCACCCATGGTATTTTAAGTGACATCCACCCATGGTATTCATTCACCCATGGAATTTACCCATGGTATTGTGACATCCACCCATGGAATTGGCCCATGGTATTGTGACATCCACCCATGGAATTGGACCGTGGTATTGTGACATCCACCCATGGTATTCATTCGCCCATGGAATTGCCCCGTGGTATTGTATTTTTCAGTTATGTTCTTTATTTTGTAGGTGTCGTATTAAGAACACGAGTGCCATTAAAAGTACAACAAACAACCTTTAGTTTCTCTTGTAGCAAGTAAACTCAATATCGCAAATAAGTGACCACCCAACCTTTGGAATCCATGTCCCATACTTGGCCCATAATTAATTTATGAAAATTATTTACATTGTAAATGAGATTAAGCAATTGGGGTTATCATTGAAGCTCTTTCAATCCATGTTGTAAAGCTTCTTCTTATACATGAGATACCTAAACATAACCATTCTTTTATTGGATCAAAGTCTTAGCTTCAATCAAGAGGATAAAATAGAGAGTATTTCCTCTAATCTTGAAGTTGTAAGTTATAAATTGCTTTTAAATCAATTATTAAAAAAATAAAAAAATTTATGTATAAATAAAAGGATTTTTTTTTTAATAAAAAAATTATTTTTTAAATATTGAAAATGTTTATCTTTCTTTTTCTTTATGACGAACTAGATTCAAATATACTTCTCTACACTTTTATCTTTATATATCAATCAACGATAAAGTATTTAAAACTTATTCTTCACAAAGAAAAATTATCAACATAGAAAACTTAAAAAAAACTATTTCTCTATATTTTTTAGATTTATAGAAAAATCTCACTTTTATTCATAATTGTAATTTTAAATCTCAAATAATGAAATAATATAAAAAATTAACTTGTTTTGATATTAATTTTAAAAATTTACTTCAAAATATTTCCAGAAAAAAACACCACTTCCATTCATCATGACATCTTTAATCTCAAATAATAAAATAAGATTAAGAAACCATTGACTTATTATCTCAGGACCTTAAATTTAATAAAATAAATAAAAACCACTTTCATTCTGTATTTTTTTTGCTTTCGCTATTAAATATTTTAACATTATATCTTCCAGTCTCAATATTAAAGCAAACAAGTAAGCATTAATTCTAAGAAATTACTTGGCACACTGGCAATTTCAAAAAGTATTCAAGCCAACCTCACCTTGTTCTTTATAATTAGCTTGGAATTTTAAATATGCAACCCCAATTTCAGATAGAAAAAGCTGACATAAATACGAAGAGCGATGGGAGATAAAACGATGTTCCCCTGTGGACGAGGTTAAAAAACTCGGATATTGATAGGTTTTAGAGAAGGTACTATTTGTGATATTAAGTGTCATTTGTGGTTGGTGGCTACATCTTCTCTGTTGCTTCGCTTCTACTCATTAACTCAAAATTCTACTGCCATTCTTCAAAAATATGATATTAAAAAAATTATAATAATATGATATTAAAAAAATTACTCTCAAAATAAATATCAAATTGGTGTATTATCAATATACACCTTCCATTTTAATATACTAAAAATATAATTAATATGGTTTTAAAGAACGTATTGAATCATAATTATAGGAAAATTATTATTAATGGATTTAAAATTATTATTAATAAATATGTTGGTGTTTTCCATTTACTATCTCCTTGTCCAGGTTAACCTTAATTGTTTTCTATTTAGTATTTCCTCGTTCAATGTAATACTGAGTAACAGTACCAGGGAGTAAATTCAACTGGAGGGATGATTTTGGTCTCCGTAATGGAACACAAATGGGTTATGGGATCTTCAAGGTTTAGATTGGATATGTTTTTGTTATATTTATTTACTTGCTAAGTAACAATGGAAAATATTTAATAAATTAGTAGATTGATAGCTATCTTTACTTTTTGTTTTGTGTTTTCAGGTGGATATTATATGAAGGTGATATTATGATGCTAGTGACAATGACTATGTTTAATTCAGTTGTGCAATACACTAATAGTTATCATGTTTGCAATAAAATTTTATGGAAATTATGATTAGTTTTTAATACTTGTCATTTTTTAGAGTAATTTTTTCAAACGGATATTTATGATTTGTTTTTAATTTATATGGAAGAAGAGTATAGACGAAAAAAAATGTGATATGTTAGGTCATCTAATTATAGCTAAATTTGAATGAAAAAATAAATCTTAATGTTAAATGTAATACAATCAAACAATCTACTCAAAATAGAGGTGCTCAATTGAAAAACTTACTTTCATTAAAAATTGTATCTCACCAGACCTTTGTCTTTCATTGCCTCATCAGGGTGAACCCTTCACCCTCATATGGTAATGGTTAGATATCAGTTTTTTGTGCAAGTATAGTGGTGTTTCCATTTATACACATCTCCATTAGCATAATCTAAGGGCTAGTTCTTTTGATAACGATCTGTGGCAGCCCAAATTTCCTCTTCTGCAATCAATTCTGCATGAGATGCATCCATAAATTATTCCCATGAAATATTGTTCCCTAGGTACTTCAAAGACAACCCCTCATATTTGCAAATGGCAATGTAAACACATAGTGTGCCTAAAACATTCATCAAGATCCAAGGAGAGAAGCCAAATATGTGCCTCGCACAGTGAATGGACCAAGTTAATTCTTTTTTATTCTTTGCATCCTCAAATACAATATCCTTGAGAGTGTAGTAAAAAAACACATGAAAATTCAAAAGAGTGTTGAAAATGGCCCTTTGCAAAAGAAATAAATGAGAGGCTTGGGAAGAAATATCATGACCAAATAGGTGTCCAAAATGAAGCTTGATGTTAAACTCACAAATTCTTCAACAATAGAAATAAGTATCAGATTTTTACCCAATTGAATTTTTACCAGAATTCAAGCTCATGTGTGAGTTTAGCAAGTTAGTGTTGAGCGATTAGACAATTAACCTTTCAGATTTCCATCTTAGGGGGCCTCGACAACTCATAAATATACGGACTATTAAGGTTATGATTCATTTCATTATCCTCGTCGCTAATTTTCCTGTTGATCTATGTAAAGGGGATTTACCGCTTGTGGCCATTGAATTATGTAAATCCTTGTCTGAGAGATTCTCATTTGCATTCTCTTTCTTAGTATCTATCTCTTTCATTGGCGTTATCATAATCGTTTCAAGTCTTTTTAAGGGTTTTTGGGTTTCAAATCCAGTAACATAATTATGGATGAGATCGTGATATTTTATTATTTAAATTGTAATTTTAAAATGTAAAACTAAATTCAACTATTTAGAAATCTCAAAGCATTTAAATTTTACAAATTAATTTTTGCATACAGAGAAATTATAAAAAAAGTGCAGAAAGAAACTACCTCTTAAAACACAACTGGGTTTCTGCATATCACTTTTTTTTAGGCCCTTAAGTTTCATAAAAGTGCAAATTTTATATTTTTACCATATAAATAAAATGTCTCCGAAATTTTTAGGAGAATCTGCACATTTATATTTTTAGAAAACCCGTGAGGATAAATTTTTATTGGCATTATTCTTCAATTGGCATGAGAACCCGTGCTTCTGCAATAATTAGATCTTGTGATTGGCCTTGGAAATTGCTTCTTCCTCGAGAGCTTTAGTTTGGGATTCAAGATTTGGTGGCTAGGAAGAATGTTGCTAAATTTTTCCTTATCTAAGATGTCAGTTGGTTTTTATGTATGTGAGATTTCGTTGTATTATATATATATAGATTTCCCTTCAATAGTGTTTGCCTTGTGCCACCATTCTTTATTTTTGTTGTAGAGGTGTGGGTGTTGGATCCAAAACCATTCCATGGAGAATGCTCTATTCCTTGGGTGCACCTTGAAGTTTGTTGTTGTATTGTCTAGTGCTCCAATCCATGACTGGGAATAATGGAGGCTTCCATGAACATGTTTTGGGCCATTATATTCTCATGGATGGAAAACCTCACTAGACAGGAGCCAAATTGTTAATAACCTCTTCTATAATTGTTCCAAGTGTGCAAGTCTTGATTATGTCTAGATCTAGCAATTGGGTAAAATTCATTGTTTCATGAAAGAGGGTGGATTCACCTTCCAATTTGCAGATTCCTCCATTTTTATCCTCAAGAGTTTTGATCATATTAAGGTCACCTCCTAAGATGAAGGGCATAAGAGATATTAGGAAGAAGGCCCTATTTCCCCTATGCATCTATAGCTACTAATTGGTAATCGTGTCTCCATTTCTTAACTAGTTGATTGATGGAATCACTAGTCATTTTCCTTTCTTGGATAAACAAAAAAGTTGAATTTCCATTTCTCCATCTTGCTTTCATAAGCCTTTATTTACCTTTGTAGTTGAGGCCTTTGATATTCCAGAGTATGATTTTCATTGAGAAAGGTGGAGTTGGAGGGATATACCTTCATAGTCAGATTTATTCTACCTGAGTTTGCTAGGATTTCTCCTAGTTCTTCCAAGATATGTTGGTTTCCCTTTCTCTCTTTTTTCTTGTATTCTTAGTGTGAATTTTTTGTCTCTTTTAAGTTTGGAACATGAACTCCAAGCATACTAGAATTAGATTGTCTCTATGAGAATTTTTTAGTTTTCTTTTGAGACTTGAGAAAGGATTTGTTGAGAATCTTGACTTGATGATCTAAGATGGATCTTGAGTCTTTAACCTTCTAAGCGTTTGCAAGACTGGGGAGGTCAAAGGCATCTACGTCCATTCCCTTGATCTCTTCATTTTTATCATTAGGACTGGGATTTGTGGTTGGGGTTTTCTAGGACATAGGGTTAGTAGGGGTAATAGGGGTGGGTTAGGGAGTGTCAAAGGGATATTGGGTTTTGTTGATGGTGTTGGACCCACCAACATTCAGGGGATCTCCGCAATATGAAGTCCCAACTAGACCTCAAACTGTTTGGAGTAGGAGTCCCAATAGTGGGTGGTAGTGTAACACCTTAACTGCAGTAGCGTGCAAAGGTAAGTATGATAACTATGGGAGAGAGAAAGTGTGTGACCCTATAGAGAGTCAGGTGCAATGCATGAAGGTTCTAATGCATGAGGGGAAAAGGAAGTGTGCCCCTTAGAAACATGTAATATTAGCAGCGTGAAAGGAACACACGAGCGAAATGACATCACAAGCTAAAATGCATTAAGACCACAAATTAAAGTGGCGGGTTAATCCAACAACACACATTCAAAAGGATTCGTAAAATTGAATACAAAGTATTTCATAAGCAAATGCACAAGTTAAACAACATACATTTCTAAAGCAGCCAGAATAGTCCAACTACAATAACAACATATGCATGAAAGTGCGTTGGCTCTGATATTATTATTGTAAGTGAAAGTTCCATTCATACATACAACATTGAAGACCACTAGCCCTAATAGTAGAACATCACAGTCAAGAACACATGCTCCTCCAAAGAATTATTCTCGCTCTACATTGTGGAGAAGACAAGGCTCTTCACAATACTCCCAAGACTTTTCTAAGCTTAAGCCTAGCCAAAATCTTAGCTCCCAAAAGCCTATTCTATGAGTTATGAGGTTCTATTTATAACAAAGGGTGCGGTGACCCTTAACATTCCCCTTTGTAACTCTTTGACAACCCTCATGACTCTTCAACTTCGTTACAAGTAACTCATTACATAACATGATGACCTTTCACATTCCACTAATGACACTTGGAATTTCACTTATAACATATTTATAAAAAATATTACATTTTCCACATGTACCCATGTGAGACAAAATAGGCTAGATATAATCTAACAAGACAAAACACTATGATTCCGAAGTTGGGGAAAGACCAACTCAACAACCTCCACTTGGGGCTTCTCAGTCACATATTGGTGCCAAGCGTGGTATTGTGTGATGGTCTCCCCAAATTGTTTGATGGTTCATTTCTAATAGCAGACTCTCGCCTCTATGGCATCCGAGTATATGTTCTTGGAACCTGTATCCAACTTGTTCTAAAGCATATGCAACATGGTGTTCACCATGATAGGACCATCAATGTATATCTACATGCTATATGCATCATGTCCAAGTATTCCCTAGGGGAATCTTGCCTTAGATGATCCATGTACTCATCTATCTCTAGCTGAACTTGGTTCTTAGTTCTATCCTTCTTGAGGGAACCGATTGATGGGATCTTGTGTGTTCTCACCATGACATGCAAACTAGTGTACAACCATGCATATGAGGCTTGTATGCTGCTGACGAATGGGGTGAGCTACTCGTAGTTATAGATCAACATCCACAACTTTTCTTTCTCCAGCTCTACATGTGGCTTGATCTTCTTGGCTAAGTGAAGAACAACCCATTTGTACCACATTATCCATTGTTACACATGGGCAGTGGCAACATGTATGTTTTTGAGAGTTTGAGAAAAATCTCTTTTCTACTGTTGTAGGCCATGCACATGGACAACTAAGTTGTGCATGGTAACAAATGAGTCATAGATCTTTTACATGGTATTCTCAAGTGTTGATACTTCAACAAGTATTGTTTTCCTCATCTCCCCCATTGCGGAAACTGCATCCTGCGATGATGCTCGGAGTTGTTCTACCTCTTTACTGCAAGCCTGCAAGTTATTTGCCAGTTGTTCATTCTCGGTCATCAGGTACTTAACATCTGAGTTTGTTGCTCCTGCATAGGCCAAGCTAGCTTCGGTAAGGGCAATTGGATGCTGCATAGTGTCTAACATTATCACCCTTTCCTTGATGAATTCAGATGATGCATGATCATCTGGGAAGTGCTTCCTCCATGCCTGTACAATCCTCTTTTAAAAATCATCAAATGATAGATTGTACACATCCATGATCAGATCATCATCAAGGAGAACAACTTTTCTCTTTTCTCCCTCGGGACTGGTTCTAACATTGGATGCGGCAAAGACTGAGGAATGACCTTTAGTGCTCTCGGCATAAGTTCAGTGTCTTCATTTTGTGGCTCTTTCTCCAGCTCCATGTATGTGACCTCGATTAGTTTCTCAATGTGCTAGGAAATCTCTCAATCCTAAATCTCTTCAACCTCTTCTTCAGTTGCTAGATGTTATGACTCATCAACATGTCTGGGCACTGTTTGCTCTGCCATTGCACCTTACCTTTGTTCCTCTTCCTGTTTCTTCTTCTCCTCTCTTTCTCTCCTCCTCAACTCTTTTTCTTCCTTCAACATCTTATTTGTCTCCTACAGCTTTAGTTCTACTTCCTACAACATTTGATTTTCCCTCCTCCTTCGCTCTACTCTCTTTATCCACTGCTCTCTCTTTACTTATGCTGCCAAAGCTCCTTTCTCCATGATAGGATCTTCCCTCATCTTGCAGATTTTCTCTTCCTTTGGGCTCTCAATAATCTTCCTCTTTCCCTTTTCCTGCACTAGATTTCTTCCTATTATTGTTCTTATTGTTGCTTCCTATGTTGCTTCTATGTTCATAGATCTTTCCAACTTGTTGCTATACTGATCCGCTCAAGGAGTTTGGAGGCATTGTAACAGCACCTCCAAGGTTCCTCCTCTGGCCAATGACATGCCACATGGAAATATGGAAAATACACCCTCACACAGTGGTCCTTAGAAATACCATGGGCATCATACATATTAAAGTCTTTAGTGCCGAACTTTAATTTGACTATCTCCTTAGCCTCGACATCTGCATCCTTCAAGATCTTAATCTCGAATAATCTAATCTACAAAGGAAGAGTAGGCCATGGCGCTTTCTTCTTCCTATGCAGTCCTACTGACAACCCTGTAGAGAGGTTATATGAGACCTCTTGCATGATCAACTTGTCAGTTACATACCTTGGTAGAAAATGCAGAGGCTTCTCTCTACCACACACTCTAATGGAGGTGTCACTAGGTGAGGCATACCAATCTTCAATGTTCATTACTGCCTCCATTTTTTCTTGAGACATGCAAGGTGGATCCTCCTCAAAGATAATCTAGTACATCAGGATGATAAAATGGTCAGTTAGAGTTTCCATCACTCGTTGATAGCTGTAGTCAGAAAGAAACTTGCAATAAACATTGACGACAATGTCCTTTGGTGTCCATGTCTAGCTCATGCTAGGGAACTACTACTGGGCACAGATTGCTTCAAGTAAAAATGTAGACATGTAAAATCTTGCTTGCTCATTCTTGGGTAAATTATGAGCGTTAGTCACATGGACCTTCAACTAATTAGTAAAAAAACCTGACCAATTGAATGGATTCCCATCACTCACGGACTACTCTAGCACAACTACCAAACCTTCAGGAAAGGTTTATGCGTTCTCTTGACTGTATATTCTGCAGGAAAATACGATGAAGAATTGATAAGCCCTCCTAAGGGACTTTGTGTTATAAACATAATTGGGTGTCTATCTAAACTTCGATGACTATATCACCTAGTGCTTGACGATATCTCTAGTGTCCACAAAGATATGGATGGAATAGGAAAATGAGTCCATGTGCTTCATCGGTTGGGGTAAATGAAACATATGTTGAAAGTTCTCGACCCTCAAGGTGGCAAGATATATCCCACTGGCACTGTTCAATGTCATAGTTTGTTCATCTACATGTGAGACGATCCAACTAATAATGTGAGCACATGGGAGGGTGGGATACTTGCATGAAACCTTGTATAAGCCTGACTATTGGATGCTAACGTAAACCTGTCAGTCCTCTACAAAAGTATCCTTGATTTGCTTGCATGTTAATGTTGTTCCCTTCTCAATGAAGAAATGAGTATCTACATAAATTGGTAGGTCAACTAATATCTAGTCAACTACATCCCCGGTACTGCTCTGGACAGTTTTCTTTGATGTACATGTCTTGGATGCCATGTTACTTGTAAATCCTAGAGAGATGCTCAACAATGGTTGTACCTATGGGATAGAGAGGACACCGATGGGAAGAAAATGTCATGTTAAAAACCAAATAACTTTAAGAAAAGACCAAGCAACAAACCAGGATCATGAAGGGATAGACTACATAATTCGGGTTGGAAAAGGTCACTAGGTGACTATGGAAATTGTGCATTGCATAGTCCAAATAGTTATTTTGAAATCGTGGTGACTGGAACTACACAATGTGAAATTCAGTCTTGGGCGAAGGACAAGAGAGACTGCAAATTGCCTAGTCTCAGTGGCCAAGCTAGGAGGTTGGCTCCTAGAATTGCATAGTGCATAGTTAGGTCTATTCTAGGATAGCCTCTACGTAATTCCAGAAGTCAAGGAAGAGGCCTTGAGCCCCTAGATTGTACAGTGCATGTAGTGAAGTGAGATCCGGGCAAAGGGGGCCCAAATCTACCCATGGGGAGTATGAAATAAAGATCTAAAGGATGGAGTGATGCTGAGTGGATATCTAACTAAGTGTTCATGCATGAAAGAGAACAAGTGCATGAATCAATAAACCGAAGGAAAATGAAGCATGTGAAGAGAGTTTCCACAATGGCGATTGTAGGTGCAAAAACAGGGTAACACATGCGACACTTGGGAAAGGAAATCTAAAAAATGAAATAATACTTCTACAAGCTAAAATAAGTTAAAATACCAGCAGTCGTTCAAAGAAACAAGTGAAGCAACACTCTCATAGGTTAAACAACAAAAAGAAATAGAAAAAAGGGCAAAAGACTAGAAAAGCAAAACACACCCAAAAAAGAGTCGACGACAACATAGAAGGTTCCTTGATCTCCTTGGGTTTGTGAGAGCTCCAATATTGAGTGTGAAAATGATTTGTAGTAGCGACAATTAAATATATTTGGTCAATTTAGGGTTTATGATGCACATGCTACAAATTAGGGCAAAATAGACACTTGGCAGCAGTTTCTAAAATAACTCAAGTGCCTCCTTTGGATTACTAAAAATATATCCCTATCTTTTAGGGATGCATTTTCTTTTCTCTCTTTTTATTTTTTGAGAACAAATTCCATGCATTTCTATGAAATATTGCGCAATTCTGGGAAGAACCAAGCAACTCTTTGGTCCATGCATTGCGCAATTTACGAGCATAGTGGGTTCTACGCAATTTCCAAGTTGAGTGGCTCTGGGTTGCCTCTCAAATTTGTGCAATTCCCTAGCTCAAGGTTGGATTCCATCTAGTTCTACAAATTTCTTGGGCTCAAGGCCCAATTCCAGTCAAAACTGTGTAATTCCCAAGAGCAAGGTCAGTTTCCCTCAATAATTGCATAGTTCTCTAAGGCAAGCCCGAAACTATCAAACGACCAAGTCAAGAGATAGAATTGTGGGTTAAAAAATGAATTAAGTAAGAAAACACAAGACAAGGTGAAAAGAATAAATATTAGTCAAAACATAAGTACCTAGATTGGTGCAAGATTATTTGTTATGGTTTCTAAGGGAGGCTCCAAAATGAAGCATCAGAAAAAGTTTGGAGGATGGTTGTTTCTGCTAAAACATTGGCAACACATTGGTAGAACTCCATCTCTCTGTATGGACTTTTTCTCATGCAAAGAGAGTCTAACTCTTCTAGAAGTATTGTTCAATTGTTTGATTATCACAACTTCCTCACTTAGCTTGAGTTAAAGACGTACTCCCTACCATTCTCTTTATCAACAACACACATACCAAGCCAAGTCAAACTAAGTTGTTTCGATTGGGGATGAGGGGTATATAGATGCACAAGTAAAATAGACTATCATAGTTTTAGTTTCATCTATGGTGTTTCTCCACTACCAGCAGGCCTGGATAGTCCCCCAATGGAGTCACTTCAAGAGCAAAAGTATTGCTCTGCTACCAGCGAGCCTGGACACTACCCCGATAAAGTTACTTGCTTCACCTCTCTACATGGGATTCCTTTATCTTATTTTGCCTTCTTTCTTTTTCATTTTTCATTTTTCAAATAACTATGCATAGGCACTTATTTCATGAGGTGGAAGAGGGATCCCGAATTACTGAGAGCAAAAGAGGTTGTCCCTTCAGAGAAGGATATTTATATATACCTTTAACATACTTATTAAGGTTTCCCCCCTCTCCTTACTTTACTTTGACTGAGTTGACAAGGGCTGAACAAATATAGAAAATTGATTAGAGTAAGGGGTACTAGTTAAGAGTGCAAGCATCATGATTCCATGATCTCTCTCTTTGAAAGGAACATGTTTTCCATCCAGGCATCATCGACTAGAAGAAATTAAAGATTCACATAAAGAGGGGATAGATAGATAACCAAGTGTTGATAGATGTACAAATTCCTCTTGGATTTCACCTTGTTTAACTAAGAAGCCAAACACGGTTTCATGTGGAAACCATCATATGGGTGAAAAAGAAAACAAGGAAAGGAAAGAAGCAAGACAAAGCAAAACAAAGTAATAAAATCAAGAAACAAGCAAGAAAAGTGAACACTACTACTACTCCTAACCTAAGAAGAGCATAGTCCAATTCACATGAAGTGATACTTCCAGTGCAGCCCTCAACGCATTGGTTGGCCCATGTAGGCGAGAGCATGATTGGAAACAAAGATATGCAAGAAAACCAATAGATAAGAAAGGTAAAATAATGTAAACCAAATTGTTCGAAGCTTGAATGCATCCATAAAAAAAGAAAAAAATGAAAGCACATGAAAGGCACTCTATGGATATTTCATGGTGTCCTGTCACTTTGTGCGTGGAAGACAATAATGTACACACTTTCAAACTTGAAAAATGAACAAACATTAATAAATAAGAAAAAATATGTTTCACAACCACTCTTGCTATGCACAACTCCTCAAATGCTTTTGTTATATGATTTTGTGATTCCGGTGGAGGATGCAAAAATTGTGAAATAGATTGATTCTCAATGTAAACAAGAGAGTGATGAGTAGCCTGGAGAGATTTAACAGATTTCTTATAAGAAGTGGAACTAACCTCAAGGCTACAAAGACTTGACATAACCATCATCTTGAGTTGAAGTGCCTCAATAGGTTGAGGAGTTTCCAATTCATCAGAAGATGGATCATCAAAGACTGGTGGCTTAGAAATATCAATAGTAGATAAATCGGAATCGTGATTAGATGAATGAATTAAAAGATCATGACAACCATCATAAAAAAAATCAATATGATGGACAACGACATCCTCATGATTTGACCAAATAATAAAGAGGGGATGATGAAAAATGAGAATTTTCACCCTCTATGTTTTGAGAAAGGCGATATTAGATCTTGGGTGGATCAAGGAAGATAGATTTTCCCTCTTCACAATCCATTGAAAAATTGACATCCCACATGTTCTGTAAATGATCGGAAATAGAAACATCAGGACATGGATTTTCACAAGATGAGACAGAAATGGAAGAACCATGGAAGATGTCAAGATAAAGTGGATAAGGTGTGAACAGAAGGAGGTGATCCTTCACTGTGAATTATTGTTCAGACTCCCACAAATACTCATAAAAAATGATAGCGCAGGTTGGATGTTCAACACCAACTCTGTCCAGTACTTGATCCTCATGAACATCACATGTGATATCCGAGACAGATGAATACAACACACCAGAATCTAGAGGATCAAAGGGATCAAAGGATGGAGGCTGAGGAGATAATACCACACGACAATCATCAATGTTACAATCCAAATATGTGTAGAAATTGTAAGAAGGTGGGGTAGGAGGAGATAGTGAAAGATAAACAGGTGGATTCTCAACCTCTCCCACCTTAACCTGCGGATATAGAGTTGTTTAATGAGAAGGGGATGGAGGGTCACTTGGGACAAAAACCTTGTCTGTCTCATATTTAGAAGCTCTAAACTTGAGGTATGCTGGGATAGGTTTGAAAGATTCTAACTCATGTGGATACTCATAAATATGAACAACATATTGAAATCTTTCCTCCAAAATTCCTAGTCAACTTCATCTTCACGTAATTCATAATAGTAGTGAAGAAAACAATCATGAAAACCTTGAAGAGATTCGTCGGGTGATTTTCACAATTTTAATTTTTTTGATTAAGTTCTTTGCGATCATAAATAATGAAAGCATGACATAATTCTCTAAAAAAATGATCAAAAGAGTGTATAGAGGTTGCGGGAAATGTGTTACACCATTTCTTTGCACACCATTCGAACATGAAAACGAACAACCCACAAGCAGTGTCATCCAAGGGGATGTCATGCCTATCATAGAAGCTAGCAAAAGAAACTATGTGCTTAAACAAGGGTGTTCCATTGTCTCCATTGAACTTATATCTGGACAAGTCATCTATATTTCTCTCTGACACTTCAAAATCAACAACGTGAGAGAAACATGTCGAGGTTATGATTTCAACATAAGTCATGAAATATGTGTAGAAACTCAAAACAAACTTCAAGGTCTTATATTTTCATCCTTCCCTCCTTCTAGCGCTAGAAATTTTGACGGTACTGGACCCACTAACATTCAGGGGCTCTCCCCGATATGAAGTCCCAACTAAATCTCAAATCGTTTGGAATAGGAGTCCCAACAGTGGGTGATAGTGTAATGAATTGACCGTAGTAGCATGTAGATGTAAGTATGACATATTTGGGTGAGAAAGTGTGTGACTCTACAGAGAGTCAAGTATAATGCATGAAGGTTCTAATACATGGAGAGAAAAAGGATGTGTGCCCCTTAGAAGCCTGTAATAGTAGGCAACATGAAAGAAACACATGAGCAGAATGACATCACAAGATAAAATGCAGAATAGTCAACAAATTAAAGTGATGGGTTGATCCAACAACATGCATTCAATAAGATTCGTACATCTTCATACAAATTAGTTCATAAGAAAATTCGTATGTTTAACAACATACATTGCTAAGGCAACCAGAATAGTCCAACTACAATAACAACATATGTAAGAAAGTGTGTTGAATCTGATATTATTATTATAAGTGAAAGTTCCATTAATACATACACCATTGATGACCACTAGCCCCAATAGTGGAACATTACAATCAAGAACACCTCCTCCTCCAAAGATGTATAATCTTTCTACGCTATGGATAAGCCAAGGGTCTTCACAATACTCCCCAGCCTTTTCTAATCCTAAGCCTAGTCAAACGCTTGTCTCCAAAAATCTTGTTCTATGAGTTATGAGGTTGTATTTATAATAAAGGGTAGGGTGACCCTTGACATTCCCCTTTGTGGCTCTTTGACTACCCTCATGACTCTTCAAATTACAAGTAACTCATTACATAACATGATGAGCTTTCATATTCCACTAATGACACTTTGAATTTCACTTACAACATATTTACAAATAATATTACATTTTCCACATGTACCGATGTAAGAAAAAATAGGCTAGAGACAACCTAACAAGAGAAAACACTATGATTCTGAAGTTTGAGGAAGGACCAACTCGACAACCTCCACTTTTTTCTTCTCGGTCACATATTGATGCCAAGCTTGGTACTATGTGATGGTGTCCCCAAATTGTTTGATGGTGTCTTTCTTATAGTGGACTCTCTCCTCTATTGAATCTGGGTATATGGTCTTTGAACCTATATCCAACTCATTCTGAAGCATGTGAAACATGGTGTTGACCATCATAGGACCACCAATGTACTTATGCATGTTATATGTGGTTAGCTCCAAGTATTCCTCGGTGGCCTCAAGCCTTAGCTTCTCCATTTACTCTTCGATATCTAACCGGTCTTGGTTCTTAGGTCTAGCCTCGGTGAGGGAATCGATTGATGGGATCCTATGTGTTCTCACCATGACATTCAAATTGGTTGTTGTAGCAGCAACAACCACCCTCCAAAATTTTGGCTTGCACCAATTTTGGATCCTCCCTTGAAGAGTTTCACTTGATGATTGCACACATTTGGGTTCACTCCATGAGATCGTGTGAGTCTTTACATTCACCTTTCTTGTTCATTTCATTCAAGTCTTTGCATTCTAGTGTCTAAGTCATGCTTGCCACCATGTTCTGGCTATGCTCAAAGTATTCGCTTTTTATGTGTTTGTTGTGTTTGCTATGAAAGCATCTGTCACACTCACACACAGACTCACACTCATTGTCGCACAAGCGTCATCTTTATCAATGAATGATCAATCACGAGTATCACGGGTTTCACTTGCGCCATCAGTCAGTCATGTTGAACATGTGTGTTAAATGGTTTGGTCATTTTGTCATCAAGTCATGCGAGTGTGTTTGTATGATCACCTATGCATCTTCAACTATTCACACAGTCATTTTTGCTGAAGTTCTGATGACCAGACTCCCCACTAACAGCCGGACCATCAACCTGGTTTCGACTCAATTGACTATCAACCAGAACAACACAAAAACACTGTTGGGTATGGAATCCCCCGAATGCAGGTTTTGGGGCTTAAAGCCCAAGTTTTGACCGAATCTTTTGTAAAAGCTTCGCGAATTGCATGTGCGGAGCACAAAGTTATAATAGAGTCACAGGGTTGTCCGCCCTAGTTTATGTAATGTAATGTCGGCTGGATAGACCTACCCATGGTCCACGGACCATGGGATTGTATAAATAGAGTGAGGGTCTAAGTGTATAAGATAACTAAGATAAGATAGAATATAAGGACGAGGAAGGTCTAAGTGATTGATTCGAAGTGTAAAGTGTGTCTATGGGTCATAGAGTAGGGGAAGTCTCTACAGCTGAGTGCGTAGAGGCCTAGTATTCCATAGCTGAGTGCGCATACCCCTACAGTTGAGAGCACAGGGTAGGTCAAGTCTGTAACCATTGGAAGAATCAATAAAGAGAAAGTTTACCATATCTCTATGCATATTTTCCTGTTTAAGATATGTGATTGGGTATAATTTGTAAGTATTATTGTTTATATGTTGCGCGAACTTATTTGAATATTTAACTAATTATAACATAAGACATCCAAGTACGTGAAGGTAATTAACTGGTATAAGAAGATAAGTAAGATCAAACTGAGCGTGGCTCTAGCAGTGCAGAAGCTCCATATTCCCTAGTTAGGGTTGTGCAAAGGCAATGTATCAGGGCGTAAGGGACAGGTAAGTGCACAGAGTGACCTGCACGGCAGGATACCCAGTGAGACTAGTCAAACCCCTTCAGACATCTTAAGGGTGTCGAAAGTTGGTTCTAGCGCCCTCCCATACTACTTTAGGTGAGACCTCAGTGCGTGCTCCGCGGACTGTTGCCGAAAGGGCAAGTAGTACCGGGATTTGTTTGGCTAATTAACTTTGAACCTGGGTCAGGGCCCAACAAGCCAAAAAATGGTTCCGTTGTCGGGATCGGGATCTCCATAGAGATATCTGATGTCGTATCACTGGAATCTGACAAAGAAAGGAATTGAGGATTGGTTGGACAAGAAGATTCACGAGTTTGCGGCATAGGAAAAAAGGAATTCAAGACTATCAAAGGAAGTGATCCGAATTCGATCCATGAAAGATTGTCAGAAGGACCATGACTGTATCAGGTCAGGATAGACATCAAATAATTAAAAAAACCACAGTAAAAATGCTTCTGAATAGTGGCAGTTAGCAGCCAGCGTGGAGTGACGAGGACCTCAGTCAAAGCGCGCTGACTGAGGCCCATGGAGACTGCGTGAGAGGCGAAACTAGCCCTTGGGAAGCCCAAATCAGGAAACAGAGGGATTTTTGATGCGTGATTAGTTTTAATCGCACATAGCTGGTCAAAACCCCTCGAGAAGGAGAGGCCCCCAGCACTCGGTTGCATGAAGAGCCTGGAAAACCATGGGGAAAAGGCTAACGGACAAGGCGGGACCCACACACCAAAATCCAGCGGTATTGATCAGGGGCACCTTCAAGCGGTAAGCGGAATTGGCGAAAACGGAGTGATTCCACTTAGCGATCGATGCATGGCAAGCGGAGGAGAGAGAAAACCACCGTTGATCGCGCGTTAACGGTCTAGCAAGTCAACCGCAGGAAACGTGCGAATGGCATTAGATCAGGAGGCCCCAGATCTAATGGCTGACATCGCACCCAAAGATTTATAAGAATTTGACGTCCGATTTGACTGCCAAGGTGGCAGAAGACTCATTCCATGACGTAACGGAAGAACCGAACCAATGAAGTGAGTTGGCACAACTGCAGGAGGACAAGTGGCCACTCCCTGTGAGCCCGATGATGACGCCGAACAGGGAACTCCAAGCGAAGCTGTAGTAGGTGATCCGATGGGAATTGGAAGAGGAATCGAATAGCCATGGGAATGAATGGCCTTAAAGTCATGCACAGATAAAGAAAAGAACACGGAACACCGGAACCCCGAGAGGAAGACAGGAAGGAAAAAAGGAAGAAGATAGAGGAAACAAAGGAAATACAATGAAGCAAATCAGAATGGAAGGCAGAGGGCCGAGCTGACCAAAGGCAATATCGAGCACCACAGAGCTTGAGAGATTCAAGCCATCCTAGAGAGGATCTATTCGAACTGAGCACCACATTGGGCTCTCTCCATTAGAGACCAAAAAGGTTACAGAGTTGGTAAGGAAAAGAGTCTGTGTACTTTAGTGGCTTGGGGCATCCAAGAACCACCCTGCCAAGAAAATTCTATTCAGGAGACTCACATTGAGCTCCTTCATTGTAATTCTCTGCTTTAAGACACAATAAAAGAAGGCCACCACTGAGAGCTGGACCGAAGACGTAGCCCTGGAGGATAGGGTGAACTCCTTATTAAATTCTTCTATCCTCATATTGCTTACTGTATTTCTCTGTTGTTTTCCATTTCAAGTGTTTGTGTATTTGCAATCTGATTGATATGTTGCCTAAATAACATAGACACACACCAACACAAGTAATAAATCTTTAATTGAAGTCACTCATAGGGTGATTATCAGATCAAGTGGTATCAGAGATCTAGGTTGTGAGGTTAGACAAGCTTGTGTTGGTCTAGCTGTTGAATGCTCACTAGATCAAAGCTTAAATTAGGAGAAGGAGAGTTGGTGGAAACTAATCTTGAAATTGGGAGAATATATCCTTGGAAGACAATGTCAGAGGAAGGTTCTATGGGGCCAGACCCTCAATTCATAGAAAGCTTCATAGCCATAAATTCTATCGTAGAAGAAATGTATAGGGACTTTAGAAAACATAAGGTTGAAGATTCATCAAGTTCTAAACAAGATAAAGAAGAAGATGAGTCTCACTTCCACGACCACTCAAAAGGAAAAGGGAAAGAGGAAAGCTTTCTCACACCTCCTAATAGCCCTGTGCATAACAAGAAAGCATCCTTAATCAAACTAGATGTTAAATTTGATTTGCCTATATATGATGGAGAGCTAAATGCAAAAAAGTTGGACAATTGGATTAGAAAAAATGATGTTTATTGCATATTATAGAACATCGACTTAGACAAGAGCAAGATTCAGCTGGCAAGCCTACACCTAGGAGGCACTGCCTTGATTTGGTGGGAAGGTAGAGCTAACGCTGACATGAAAAGACATGGTAAGACTCTCTCTGTCTCGAGTGAATTTGTTTCTGCAATAAAAAAGTAGTTCTATCCATTGGCCTACATGCAACAAGCCATGATGAGTTGGCAAACTCTTCGAGAGTTGAAAGGGAAAAGTGTGCAAGGGTACACTCAAGAATTTAGAAAGAGAGCATTGATTCTAGGAATTTCACTAGACTCACCAGAAACTCTTTTGAAGTACAGTGGTGGTATACATAGCTACATGAGGCATACCATCCTCATGTTTAATCCCACTAGTATAGATGAGGTATATGTACAAGCTACTGATCTAGAAGCTAGAGGAAAGAATGGAAATCCAGAAGTTGGGGGACCATCCCAACCCACTGCAAGCAATAGAAAGGAGAAAAGAAAGCAGAAGTGGAAAGAAAGGAAGGCTAACACTGCACAAAAAAGCAAAGCTTCATGCACTCACTATAAAAAGGATGGGCATGATGATGAGCATTGTTGGATTTTGCATCCAGAGCTAAGACCTAATAAGTTCGAGGGCAAGAAGAAGAAGACTACTGTAGCTATTTAGAAATATTTGGGGTCAGACTCGAGAGATGAAACAACCATTGTAGCCACAAGTATCAAAGGTAAGAATTTTGAAGCATCTACTAGTAATTCTGCTCAATCTATTATTAGTGAAGAAAATTATAGAAAAAGGCATGAGCTTTTCCATATTCGAGTAATTTCCAAACATCAAAAGATTGATACTTTGTTTGCTAGTGGCTCACAAGTAAATTTAATTTCTGAAGCAATTGTAAAGAAATTGGGATTAGCAACCACACCTCATAAGAAACCATACCCATTAGGATGGTTAAATGATAAAGCACAACTACAAGTGACTAGACAGTGCAAACTCAGATTTTCTTTTGGGTCAGCATTTGTAGATGAGGTGGAGTTAGACATAGTTCCTTTGGATATATGTGGAATTTTTTTAGGCAGTCCTTACTTGTATGGTAGAAAGGCTATTTTCTATAGAGTTGAGAACAAGTATCTGCTTGTTAAAGATGGAGTCAAATACTTTGCAAGAGCTCATAAGCTAAAGAATAATTATAGTCTCATTTACTCAGGGCACATGAAAAGAATGATACATTCATGCAAACAATTCTTACTAATGGTTGTAAAGGAAAAGAAACTTGATAAAACCAATGTATTTGAGGGCTGTAATGCTAAACAACAAGCTGATATAGAAAAGGTTGTTTCAGAATATGATATCTTGTATCAAGAAGCTAAAGGTCTGCCACCCAAAAAGGAAATAGTACATGATATTGTTTTGTAGCAATATGCTCCATTGCCTAACATTGGGATGTACAGGTTGTCAGCTTTAGAAAATGCTGAAATCAAGAAGAAGGTGCAGGAGTTGCTCGAGAAGGGGTTCATCAGGCCTAGCACATCACCATGTGGGTCACCAATTGTTTTGGTGAGAAAGAAATATGGCTCGTGGAGAATGTGCATTGATTACCGAGCACTAAATAAGATAACAATAAAAAATCATTATCCCCTTCCTCGCATTGATGATCTTTTAGATCAATTGAAGGAAGCTGTTTATTTCACCAAGCTAGATTTGCATAGTTGATACCATCAAGTCAGAGTTGCATAGCAAGATGCAAGGAAGACTTCTTTTAGAACCAAGAAAGGATTGTATGAGTGGTTGGTTATGCCTTTCAGCTTGACCAATTCCCTTGCTACTTTCATGAGATTAATGAACGATATACTCAGGCCTTTTCTTGATGATTTTGTTATTGTGTATCTGGATGACATTTTGATTTTTAGTAAAATGTGGGAAGAACACTTAAAGCATGTTAAGCAGACATTAAATGTTTTGAAAAGAGAAAAACTATATGTTAAACTCTCAAAATGTGAATTTGGCAAAACATCTCTAAATTATTTGGGTCATATAGTAGGGGGTGGCAAATTGAAAATAGATCCCTGTAAAGTGGCAGCCATAGTAAACTGGCCTAAACCCAAGTCTGCTATAGAAGTGAGAAGCTTCTTAGGAGCAGCACAATATTGGAGGAAGTTCATTTCTATTTTTTCCTCAATTTCAGCTCTCTTACATGCTTTGACAGGATTGAACAAGGTGTTTCAATGGGGAGGAAGACATTAGAAAGCCTTCGACACCTTGAAAGAAAAGATTAGTACGACACTTGTACTAGCATTACCTGATCTACAAAGACCGTTTGAGATCCAAACAAATGCCAGTAACTATGCCATGGGAGTAGTGTTGACACAGCATGGTAAACCCATATGTTATCATTTTGAGACTTTTAATCTTGCAGTAGTTAACTATCCTACATGTGATAAAGAATTGTATGCATTAGTTTAGAGTGTGAAAAAATGGAAACATTACTTAATCGGAAAAGAGACAGTAATACATACTAATCATCAACCACTCCAATATCTGCACTCCCAGACTAAGTTGTAGCAATCAAGACACTACAGATGGATGGGTTTTCTACAACAGTTTCATTTAGTCATCAGATATAAAATGGGCATACATAACAAAGTTGCAGACATGTTATCTAGACCCATTATAAATGCATCTACTATACTCAAGCATAATTCTGTGCTACATGAAAGCTACATTGAACAATATGCTCAAGATATAGATTTTAAAGATGTATATGCAACCTTGAGTCAAGGTGAAAAGGTAGAAGAATTGGATTATCATGTGAAGGACTGATTCTTATATCATTGTGGGAAACTCTGCATTCCATAAACAGAGAGAGTAAAGATAATTAGAGAGGCACACACTTCTCTGATATCAGGTCACTTTGGGGTAAGTAAAACAGTTGCATAGCTACAAAGATTTTTCTATTGGCAAAAAATGAATGAGACAGTTTCTATATATGTAAGAGGGTGTACTATGTGTGCTAAAAGCAAGCCTAGCGATAGAAAACTAGGCTTGTACACTCCATTACAAGTTCTTTCTCACCCTTGGGAAAGTGTTTCCATGTATTTTTTTGGAGGAGTGCTTGAATCTAGGAGAGGTCATGATTATCTGTATGTGGTTGTGGATAGGTTAAGAAAAATGTGTATTTTGATACCTTGTAATGAACAGATTACATCGAAACAAACTGCAAAATTATTCTTTGAACATGTATGGGTTCATTTTGGATTACCCACTTCTATTGTCTCTGATCGAGACACCCGATTTGTGCGGAAGTTTTTGTCAAGTCTGTGGGAGTTGATGGACACGCAACTGAGGAAAAGCACAACTTTTCATCCACAAACCGATGGCCAGACAAAAGTAGTTAATAGGACAATGATCCAGTTACTCAGAGGATATTGCAGCAAACATCCTAAGCTTTGGGATGAACATTTGTGTTATGTGCAACATACTTACAACATAGCAAAACACTCTTCTACACAGAGATCTCCTTTTGAAACCTGTTTTGGTTTCATAGCAAGGTATCCTTTGGATTTTGTCTTTGGTAAAGATACCACAGTTGATGGACACAGTGATGTGGACAAGGCAACTAGGTTCATTGATCAGATCCAAGATATCCACCAGGTAGTACAGGAACAGTTGGAAAAGAGCCAAGCCAAAAAGGCATGACAAGCATCAGATGGAGCATAATTTTCAAGTTGGAGACTAGGTATGGCTGTATATCAGCAAGGACAAGATGCAAGGTGAAGGTAAAAAGCTAAAGCCTATCAAGTATGGACCTTTTAGGATACTTGAGAATATTGGTGAAAATTCTTTTCACCTTGATCTACCAGATTACATGCACATCTACTTAGTTGTAAATGCAGATTGCTTGAGATTGTTTGAACCTTTAATGATTGAGGATCTTGAAGAGCAAAGTTAATTGCCTTCTATTGATGACCTGCAACCCGAATATCTTAATGAATTGCAGGAAGACACAGTCTTGGACAGGAAGGTGAGGATGACGTGTAGAGGAGATGTTGAGTACCTTAGAATTGGAATCAAAGGTTCGAATCCAAGCAGTGCAAAGTGGATTGAGATTGGGCAAGTGAGACAAAAGTACCCTCACTTAGTTGATGCTTGAAAGAAAACTAACTTTTGGTGGTCCAAAATATTTTGAGTGGGAAGGCCATTATTCAAATTGGATCCATAAGGAATGATTAACAGAGCCATGGCTGTACCAGGTTGGGACAGAGTTCAAAGGATTTAAAATAGTTATGAAGAACACCTCTAAACCAGTGGCAATGGTAGCTAACATGGAACGACGAGGACCTCGGTCAAAGCACACTGACCGAGGCCCATGGAGACTGCAAGGGAGGCAAAATTAGCCCCTGGGAGACCTGGATCGACAAACAAAGGCAGTTTTTGATGTGCGCTAGGTGAAAAACCTCAATTTGGAGAAGCCCTGAGTGCTCGGTTGCATGAGAGCCGAGAAAACCGTGGGATAAAAGGCTAAGAGCTAACGGCGAGACCTGCTCCAAAACTGACGGTATTGATTGGGGGCATCCATGGGCGGTAAGTAGTTTTGAAAGAAAAGGAGCGATTCCACTCAGCGCCTGACGCGTGGCAAGTGGAGGAGAGAGGAAACCACTACTCATCGCATGCTAACGATCGAGCTAGTCAACCATGCAGGAGGAGCGAATGGCTTCGGATCTGGGGGCTCCGGATCTAATGGCTGAGATCACGCCTGATGGAGAAGATGGAATTGATGAGGGAATAAGCCGTGATTTAGTAGAATTTGAAGTCCACTTTGACTACCACGGTGGAAAAATGACTCATTCCATAACGTAATTAAAGAAATGAACCGACGAGGCAAGTTGGCACAGTTCGCAGTAGGACAAGTGGCCATCCCTATGAGTCTAATGATGATGTTGAGAACAGGGAACTCCAAGCGTATCTACAAGCAGGTGAATTAACGGAGGCAGAAGAGGAAAGAATCACCATGAGCTCAAATGATTTAAAGCCATACACAGAGAATAGAAAACACACACTAAGAGAGGAAGATAGAAACCAAAAAAGAGAAGAACCGGTGAAGCAAAAAGCAGAAAGAAGGCAGAGGGCCAAGCTGACCAAGGGTAGCATCGAGCACTAGAGAGCTTAAGAGATTCAAGCCATCCCTGAGAGGATTTGTCAGACTAGAGAGGTCAAAGAGCTGGCAAGGAAGAGAGTCTATATACTCCAGTGGCTTGGGGAATCCAAGAACCACCCTACCAAGCCAATCTGTTTCAGGAGACTCATATTGAGCTCCTACATTGTAATTCTCTGCTTCACGACACAATAAAAAAGAAGGCCACCATTGAGAGCTAGACCGGTGATGTAGCCCTAAAGGATAGGGTGAACTCCTTATTAATTTCTTGTGTTCTTGTATTTTCTTACTATATTTCTCTGCTGTTTTCCATTTCAAGTGTCCGTGTATTATCAATCTGATTGATCCGTTGCTTAAATAACATAGAAACACACACCAACATATGAGTCTATAATACCTTCATTTAATAAATCTTTAACTGAGGTCACGCATAGGGTGATTATCATATCAGAATCTTGGCATGAACTTCATATCTTTATGACCCTAAAACTACAGTTACCTCAGTCAATATTACACTTGTGGCTACTTCTGTTCTAGCCCTAAATTCTAGTGCATACCCTCCTCATTTTGTGTTCATATTTATCATAGACCTTGCAACCTACTAGCCACCAAAAGACAGGGTCTCAACCCTCTATGCTATTTCAGAATTTGATTTGGCCTTCACACAAAAACACCACTAATATCACATGCCCAAATTCTCATGAGTCACCTCTCTTGAGTTCAATCTACCAGAAGAGAACCAACACTATCCCATCCTACTTCCTAACTCGAACCCATTAAGATATGTGGTATTCTTGTGAAGTCTCACATGATGATCTTGTTGTTGGTGGATGACCATGGCCTCCCTTTAGCAACCCTTACTCAACCCTCTAACACAACCTACTTTAGGATGACATATCTCCTAGCCTCCTTCTCACTTGATGTTGTTTCCTCCATACTAATGCCTCCTTAAATAGATTTTCCTAACTAGGCCTCTTAGGAACTCTCTAGAACTTATGTGTTTTATCCACTTGGACCTTAGGAAATGTTATTTTTCCTTTTCATTTTTCTTTTAGATTTTAAAACCCATCTTGGGTCTAAAATTCCTTCGCTTGGGTTTTTTTCCCACAAAGCCTTTTGTGGCCAAACTCATACAAGCCCATCTCACTAGAGTACCTCCCAAGATACACAGTTCAAAAACATAGTCTATTTGTAGTAATCATAAGTTGTTCAAGCTCTTGTAGTCAAGCGGGGACTTGCTTGGATTCCCAATTTGCAAATCAAGTAAGGGTAGTTGTGAAGGCATGATAGCTAGGAGGGCTAGGGCATGACAAGTAATGAAAAGGTGCACTAACACATCTCAGATAATATCAATGCATGTCGAGGAGTGTTAAGGAGTTCCAAGGCATAACAAGGGAGAACGAGGTCAAAATGAATGGTAATGAAAAAATAAGAGTGTGTGCCAGGGAGTGTCAGTGAATTAAAGTGTGCCAAGGACGAAGTGTGTTAGGAGAAGTTCATAATAGGATTTACAAGAGGAAAGCTTACAGTTGTGATAATGGGATTGACAGAGTAGTTTTAGACAAAGGGCTACTTTCTGCTAGTCACAACACTGTTTTTCATTTAGTTATTATTTTTATATGACATGTGGCACATTTTGGCCTGATGCTCATGTTTTGAACTATTTTAGACAATTGCATATTGTACATTGTTGTGTATAAGTTTTGGGGCACTGGACTTATGTCGACTTATATCATCTGTGCCGTGTGCATCTTGTGGTTCTTACAAACTCTTAGTTAATTCTCTATTGTTTATATGAACTAGACATACATATGAAATATTGTTTGTGTACGTTATGTGGCTTAGTTGTTTCATGGTCATGACTAGATGTGATCCTTGTCTAGGTAAGTTCTTAAGTGGGACAAGTTGATCTTGGATATTAGTGGCCTAATATGATTTATAGGCAGTTCTTAGGTGAACAAGGCACAATCTACTTGTAATAGGTAAAATTGGTCAAGTTATTAAGGTTGCCACATGAACTGTAGTAGCTAAGGACTTGTTTGAGTTCCCAAGTCATGCAAAATGTAAGGGTAGTTGTGAGGGTGTGAGTGCCAAGGCATGCTAGGGAATGCTAACATGTGCTAGATAGTGCGAAGGAACATTAAATATGCTAAGATGTGCCAAGTTCTAAGGGATGCCAAGATGTGCAAAGGTGTTACAATACATGTCAAGGGCTGTCAATGCAACAAAAAGGAGAAAAATGTTAAAATAAAAGGAAAGGAACACATAAGAGGGTTAATAAGTTATCAATTTACATTTTCCAAGAGGGTCATAATAGTGACACCAACACTAGGTGCCAATAGGTGCCAAGTGCCAAGTGTTATTACATTCTAAGTGCCAAATATTCCTCTTTTACTTCTCATCTACTTTCTAATAGTTGATCCCAAATAACTTTTCATATTAAACCATGCCAAAACATACCAAGACATCTCAATGAATGCGAGACATGCTAATACTTTCCAAGTGCCAACACGTGCTAAGTGCCAATGTGTGTTACAGAGTGATACACATATTATGAAGTGGTAGTGCATGTCAAAGAGTGCTAAGGTGGGCTAGAGAGTGCTAATGCATATTGAGGAGTGTTAGGGAGTACTAGGGAAACACAACGAAGCACTAGGTAAAAATGCATGGAAGTGAATGAATATGAGGGTGTGTCATGGAGTGTCAACGAGTGTCTAACATGCCAACGAGGGAGCGAAAAGGTATGCTAAGCACTGGTAATTCATGTTATGGAATATCAAGGCATGCGAAGACATGACAAATGCTAAGGCATGCTAAGGCATGAAAAATGCCAAAGCAAGCTAGGATGTGCAGGATGCAAGGGTATGCCAACATGTGTCAAGGAGTGTCAAGGAAACATAAGGAAGAACTAAGTTAAAATTCAAGGAAATGAACACATAAGAGGGTTAATAAGTCAAGACTTTCTATTTTTCAAAAGGGGTATGCTAGGCACACTAATAATAGGTTCCAATACATCCCAGGTGCCAATGTGTTCCAAGTTCTAATGTATATTAATGCATGCCAAAGTGTTCCAAGGCATGCAACACATGCTGGAGAGTGCTATGCTATGCTATGCTAGGGCACGGTATCATGTGCTTGGGTGTCCTATTCATGGTAATATCTTCTAGGTACAAAGACATTCCAATACATACGAGGTGCCAAGGAATGTTGGTGTGTGCCAAAACATGTTAAGATGTGCAAAGAGTGTTGAGGAGTGCTAGGTCTCTCTCATTAATAGAATTAACAGAACCTGAATATATATTAAATACTATAGTTCCTACACACCAATGGAACTTTATCTAAAGAGAATTTGTTAGATAATAAGCCCGATAAAGATGAATCATAGGAAAATTTTATTCTCATTACTAGAGGGAATTGATACACACTAATTACTTCTTAACAAATTCACTGACTCTAACCACTATGGCCTTAAACACATAATGAAAAATACTCCACAACAATGGTATTAAATCATTATATTTTGACAAAAAATATAGTAGCATGCACGTTGTGTGATAAAAAATGCATTGGAATGATCAATGATGATGAACATTTTTGGACCGTCATCAAAAGTAACCAAAAAGAGCATTGGTGAGGGTCAATAAAAGATTGTCACTATAAGTGTCACCATAGAGAGAATTAGTGAGGGGCATTTAACAACCCTCACCAAACGTGCCACTAAAAATGGCTTTGGTGATAAACCTTAAAGGGTCATCACTATACGCACTTACAATAATACTTTTTTAAGGACCATCACCATACGCGACATTGGTGAAGAACCTTAAAGGCCCATCATAGGCATGACCCTTGCCAATGACCTTTTTATTGTAGTGAGTAAGAACAGAATAAAGTATCACACATAAGAAAACATGAACACCAATATTTAAGGTGGAAACCCAATGTGGGAGAAAACTATCATTGTTGTTGTCTCAGTCTTCAAAACCTATTAATATAAAAAAACTTCTTACATTCTTGTAATGGTGCAGACTCATACTAGTACAAAATCACCCACGTACTGAAGGCTACAACCTTAACTCATTCTCCAGCTCCTACGGGAAGGGAGTACCAACCCCCTGATTTGTTCACCACCTACTACTATCAGGATAAACCTTAAAGGGTCATCACTATATGCACTTACAATAACGCTTTTTTAAGGACAGTCACCATATGTGACATTGGTGATGAACCTTAAAGGTTCGTCACAGGCATGACCCTCACCAACGACATTTTTTATTGTAGTGAGTAAGAACAAAATAAAGTATCACACATAAGAAACACACAGGAACACCAATATTTAAGGTGGAAACACAATGTGGGAGAAAACCATCATTTCTTTCAGCTCAGTCTTCAAAACTTATTAATATAAAAAACTTCTTACATTCTTGTAATTGTGCATACTCATACTAGTACAAAAACACCCACCTATTGAAGGCTATAACCTTCACTCATTCTCCAGCTCCTACTGGAAGGGAGTTCCAACCCCCTGATTTGATCACCACCTACTACTAACAGGAAGCTTTGACTTCCTCATTGAAGGATTCAACACTCAACAATGTCCATGGACCATGTTTCATAAATTTTCACACTGGATCCCATATCAACACTTAAGATCAATCATCACTGTAATACAATAATAAATCTTGTCACTCGGAATCAACCAATCACTGAAACCCAATCAATTGACACTTAATCAAAACTCAACCACTCAACTGGAACAATCAGATCACTGTAACCACTACACAGAACTAAACTTATAATACTGCATCAACACAGAATCAGCTGAAACCTTGATCATTCAAATGCCAAAATGTATACAATACTTGATTTAAGGTAACCCGCATGTATACACTCTTTTATCTAGAGAAACCCACATACAAATCCTAATATACTGAAAATTGAAAACTTGTAATTTTGAATCAGACACGAAGTTGACCAGAGATATTCTAAAATATTTTGTTAGCTTATAGAACCCTCATATAGTCAACAACATCAATAATCTGTTCAACCAATCAACATGTAAACAAATTCAATGTCATCATTCAATCAATTATACTTCAGACACTCAACTCAGATCAACATGAGGACATCATTGAAAGACAACAAAGAAACAACAACATTGATCAGGTTGATGAGTCATTTATGAACAAAAAACCTTAATTTATATACACGACTTTGAGGAAGTGAACCCAAGTGTATACACACTTTTCCTGAGACCAACTAGCATATAGATCTACAAATTTTGACCTAAAATTGCGTAGCTCTTCAAAACGTCAAAAGACCCAAATCATAAAATTTAGAGATAAAAACATGCGTCAGTACTTAGATCTAATCAATCCACGAGTAGATCATACAATGAAAAGTCATTTCAGGTCTCATGATCTTGATCTCTCATTATATTCATTGATGCATAATTATTTTAGATCTATGTGACAATTATGGCCCTTACGATGTAAATTTACTTTAGATTGAAGTATTCATCAAAAACACTTTCACTTGCACACATAGAAGTTTGATCTTCACCTCTTTATATAATTTAGCCATTATCCAATACCATGGGTCAAAACTACACTAGAGACGGTGGTAATATTTGATGTGATCAATTTCCATTGTTGCACTCATTACTATGGGCCAATACCATGGTAAAGACCCCTAGTATTACTATGGGCCAATACCATGGTAAACCATATGCTACTTTGCATCAACAAACTCATGTGTATACGCGACTTGGCCTTGATAAACCCGCATATATATTTCAAGTATTCACTTGTATCAAACTTCTGATTCTGATCTGTAAACCTTTGACCCATTATTTTGGTATTTTGTTCCATCTTTCTGTCACCTTTGAACTGACTTATGGATTCATCTAGTTACCATATACTTTTTCTATGAGAAGTGAGTTGCCATCAAGGAAAACACATGCATCATAATGCCAACAGTTCCTATAAATCAACATAGTTTCTGCATTGACATCATATACTAGTTGTTCTTCACTACTATTCTATTTCTTTTCTTGCTGCCACAAAAATGGATATTCTAGATCTCTGTGAACATCATCCTTAATCTAATCTATAAAATCAATATTAATTTTATTAAATGAAATTTCATATACAAAATTCATTTTTTTCTGAAAGCATCAATCATCCTATTTTCCTTACCCATCATATGTTTAATATAAAAATTAAATTCACTCAAAAACACAATCCATCATGCTTGTCATGCATCTAAAGTGGGTTGTTTAAAATAACTAGTTAGACTATTGTAATAGGTCATTAATATAATTTTTTTCGAGGAAGATAGTGTCACCATAATATTAAGGCATTAACAAATGACGTCAATTTTGAGTTATAAGATGAATATTTTTGTTGATTTTCGCTCAATTTTCATGATTCATAGGCCACTACTCGACCCTCTTGCATTAAAACTCCTCCTATGACCAGGGGCTCAAAATTATGCTCAAAAATCAAAGTCATCAGAATGGTGTGGAACTTGAATGACCGTGTAGTTCTCATCATGCTCTCGTAGGCTCCCAGAAACACAATCTGTTCACTTTGTCAAACAAGCAAATTTTTACAGGTGGCTGATAGGAATGCTAACTAGGCATCTGTACCGCTTAGGTGGCAAGGGGAATATTCTTGGAATATTCCTATAATATTTTGGGAATATTCTATTTAGTTGGCATCTTCCTATTGGTCTATGTGTTTTTGTTTGGGCCAATGACGAGGTGACAAGTGGCTAAGCCTGAGGCTGCTAGGTGTCCTCCTAATGGCACTTTAAAATCTTGTATGACGGATAGGGCGAAGGTTGGGCTTGACCTTGTGATCTCCCACTCACAAACAAAATGACTTACCATTAAGCCCGCACTATGTTTCTTAACCTATGATGGTTCCATGTTAATGTTAAATTTTAATTCCGCCAAGATTGGGGGTTCATGCGGACTTAGGGCAGACTTAACTACCCCCCCATGTGAACACCATCTGCTAGCATCAAACTATTAATGTCACCACCAATGGTCACCCCCAAGGTCACCACCACCGCCTAACCATCGGACCAATAGTCCACATGTGAACATGTCCTGCAAAAAGTTTATGAAACCATTGGAGGTAAGGGGCCAGTGTCGGGGACTAACCCCTAGGTGCAATGCCCCCATATGGCTGATATTTTTATTTTAAGACCTTGGTGGGAAAATTAATGGTCCTACAAATCTGCTCGAAATCCAGGGAATTTTTCACTCCGTTAGAGGAAAATGGGCCGAATTTGTAGGATGATGAAAAATTTTGTGCAAATTGTAGAGCGAATAGTGGAGAAACTAGGAGAGGTCATAACTTCTCCATTTTCGACCACATTGGAAGCAAAAAGATGCTAGGTAGCCATTTTTCGACATTATGGACTTATTGGAGTAGGTTTCAGAAGCATTTGAGGACACACTTTTACACTTTTGAGCATAATAGAGAGGCCCAAGCCATTGGAAGCTAGACCAAGGAAACGTAGCCTAGGACGACTGAACTCCTTCATCATGTTCCTGTTATGATGTGTTTTTGGTGATGTTATGTACATTTTTATGCTATTTTTCAATCTCTTACTTATGTTAAAATTTCTCATAAAATTAACATAAAAACTCATTTTACACTTGCAAAACTCATGAATCCTTAAGCACAATGAAAGCATTTTGTTTCTAATATGAGGAGGATCTTAGCACAACAGTCTAATATTCTTAATAAGATGATTTTTGTATAAGAGAACTAGGTTTGCTCTGTGAAGGAAGGATTTAATTATTTGCAAGTTTATGTCATGCTTACAAGGTTAAAACTCAAAAGTGGAGAAGCGAAGATTGTTGGAAGCCCTGAAGTTGGGTCAAGGGGATGGAGGGCAAGGTTGCCACAATCTCCAACACTAGTTCATCCTCAAGTTGTAGTTGAGAATCTAGATAGCACGTATCATGAAGGAGAAACTACAAACATGAAAAAAATGAGAAGCTCTTTAGGAATGCTTTCTTTGACATGACAAAGATGGTAAAGGTCCTTTATGAAGGGAGGAATACTAGGCTGCAAGATGAAAGTTCCAAACCTCCCAAAGGAGAAAGTTCTTAAGTAGGAGGTAATGGAAATGGAGACAAACCTCCACCCTCTCCACCATCTTCTTCATATTCTTCTTCAAAAGAATCTTGACCCTCTTCCACTAACACAACCCTTACTCATACTCATCATCATACTTCAAAAGGAATTGGTAAATCACCTTTTTAAAACTTTATCTTAAATTTGAGCTTCCCTTGTATAATGGTGAAGTGAATGCAAAGAAGCTTGATAATTGGATTCATCGATTGGAGGTCTATTGCAGAATTCAAAACCTTCAAGAGGATGACATAAAGATTCAGTTAGCTTCCTTGAGAATGGAGGGTGCAACACTAGTATGGTGGGAATAAAAGACATAAGAGGAGATAAAAGAACACGGTAAGATCTCAATTTATTGGATTGGTTTCATTGCTGCAATAAAAAGAAAATCCTACCCTCTAGCTTATATGTAGAAATTCATCATGAATTGGTAGAACTTTAGACATCGTAAAGGTCAAAATGTGCAAGATTACACCCAATAATTCAGAAAAAGATCTTTAATGTTAGTTGTAGATTTACAATCACAGGACACGTTGTTGAATTACATAGGGGGTTTACACAGTTACCTTAGGCATACTATCTTAATGTTTAATCCCAATAATCTAGATGATATGTGTGTGCAAGCCACTCATCTTGAGGCAAGAGGGAAAAACACTCCAGAACAAGGTAGTAAAAATCCATTTAAGAGTAAAGGAAAAGAAAAGGGTTTCAAAGGGAAGGGAAAGAAAAGTGAATATATCAAAAATGAAGGAGAGAAATTAACATGCAAACATTGTTCTAGAGAGGCTCACGATGAAGCTCATTATTGGAAGCTTCATTCTGATATGAAAAAAAAAATATTCAACAACAAGGGAAAACAACAGATAACTGCAACCACTCAACAGGATTTGGGATCTGATTTGAGTGATGAAACTAAAATCACAACCATGGGTATAAAAGGAAAATAATCCATTGGTTAAACTCCAACTGAAAAGAGGAGAATATAACTTTTTCACATAAGGGTGATATCAAAACATAACAAGATTGATATGCTTTTCCATAATGGCTCTCAAGCCAATCTTATCTCTGAAAACGTTGTCAAAATTTTAAACTTGGAAACCATTCCACATCATAAACCATATCCACATTGATGGGTGTGTGACAATCCATAATTGTAGGTTACTAGAAAGTGTAAACTGAAATTCACCATTACTGCAAATTTCATAGATGAAGTGGAGTTTGATGTTGTGCCATTAGATATATATGGCATAGTGTTGGGCAGCTCATGACTTTATGAAATAAAATATATCTTCCTGTTGTGTTATTCGACAAGCCCCCATTTGTGAATAGTAGTAGTCAATATTACATTAATAGATGGGGACCCTTTAAAAAAGCATTCCAAAAATAAGTTTAGAATTTAGGAATTTTCTTTATTAAATTTTTGGAATAAACAATATATCAGTCAAACACCATTTCAAAAAAATGTTAAATGCCTCCCTTTCTCGCATATCGCATGATCAAGCATGGTTGAAAGCCTTGCTGATCCACCACATCTAGCGAAAAGCGATCAAAAGAGAACTCTGCACTTTAATATTTTTAAACTAGTACGTTTCTTATATAAGCTAAGTCCTAAGGTATTTTATTAAAACTAAGGCCCACATCACATATCGCTATTCTCAGAAGGCGCACCTTAAAATAGTTACCTTAAAACATGCAAGATGCGAAATTGTAATAACAACAATTCCTTTACCGCGTCGCATTTCGGACATTTAAGGGAACACCGTAAAACTTACCGCTCGTCAAAATTGCAAAATGCGATAGAAACTTGGACCCACTCCCGGATACATCACAAACAAGTATTTAGGTCTGCTGCTTAATGAAAAGTAGTTTATACAAGAAAACCTGACCAATGGGTTATGCCTGGAAACAGTAGTAAGCAACTTGCATCTCACATATCGTAGAAACAATAAGGAAAACATACATACATAACGTGATAATGCGATTTGCGAGATTGCTTCGCAAATCACAAAATTGCCATTTTCATGATTTAAAGGCTTGTCATCCTAGAAGCTTTCTTCCTAACTTACAATGCATACATTAATGAGCATTAAAGCTAAGAGATAACGAACCATTAGTGGGCATTTAGTAAAATTTAATGGAATTTATGTGTGAAAATCCATCCAGGGTGATATGGTATCTTCTCACTTATGCTCAAATAAAACTATTTTATTATCAACTTTTCAAGTTATCTGTATTATCCCATCTTACATTCATTCTTATCTATGTATATCTGATAGCTGCAATTTTCCTCCATTTTTCAGGGAAAATAAACAGAAGGAGTATGTGGGAGCGATGGCAAAGAAGGGCAAGGGAATTATGTCTAATAAATCTGAAATGAATCCTTTATTCTCAGATACTACATGTAGTAGAGAAGGAGGGATCTCTACGTGGGAAACCATGTATGATTTATTAGAAGAAGAGCAACCAAGACCCCTAGAAACAAAGGTCACAACTGATGATCGTACTTCCTCAGATGACACCATTTTTGAGACGACATGCTCATTTCTGCATCACATAGCCACGCGCCCAAAGATAATCCCTTACACTAATATGGTCCAATGGATTACCAATTAGAATGATATCTCAGACAAAGAATTTAAGAATAGAATCCAAGAGGTTATGGGATCTTTTTCACCAGATAGCTTACAACTTATGTACCACCTACCAGAGCCACAAGCCATCTACAAAAAATAGTTCCTTGGGAAGTTAGCCAAAGAGAACGAGGACCCAATAGATGTCACCCAAACCTAGTCAAATAATGAGGGCAAGATCAAAAAGGACAAAGCGGGTATGTACTCTACTGCATCTATTTATCCTCCCCATAGTTTTGTAACATCCATGCTATGTAGGATGTTTGGCAAGCTCGATAGTACTAAGTGTTCCCCAGAATGGCTACCATTAATAGATGTAGGCGTAAACTCAACCATAATGAATTGGGCCCAAATTTTGTATGATAATTTAGCAAAGGAAATAATTGATTATAGGAGGAAAATGAGTGTATCAACGAGGGTTTACCCTCCATTTTTATGAGTGCCTATGTGATGGATGCAATTTGTTTTGGTTCAAAATTTCTTATCATGGGATGGAAGTGGACTGTGAAAGATCCACTTCCCATTCATATATATCATAAGGACATGTTGGAGTCTCAGTTTCACCCACATTTTACAAAATTTGTCATGGGGTCATGCTCCCTATCCACAAACAAGTTTACAACAAATATGACCCTAGATTTTCAAAGGAAGCCGGGGTAGATATCCTCCCAGTGGCCAGATGGTTTAGGGAAGAAACATTCACATATATTAGGGTTTTTGGGAGATTCACCTCACCTCATGTCCTCCCATACTATGTTCCAGACAAATTAATGGCTAGAGAGATAGCCTATCAAACAACTAGTGAGGGTGGGCCCAGTAAAGGACTAAAGGAAGTGAAAAAGGCCATTTGGCCTACATTTCCATTACAATGTGGAGCATTTGCACTGCACGATCTAGGTCATGCATTCAAAGAGGCAGAGATCATTCAATATTTGAAATTACCTAAATTTCCAGATCACCAGTATGACCCAAATGGCATTTCCAAAGACTTCACTACCATGGTAAAAGTGAAGGTATTTAGTCACGAGGAATATGCATTTGATGACATCTTCCTACATAAAGAGAATTCACAGAAGTGAAGCACATCTCATCACTACTTTTTGACCAAGAAGAGCTTGAGGCCTTTCGTCAATACAGAGAAAGGAGATTGTTAAAGGTCACATTGGACTAATTATTGATTGAACCAATAAGGGAGCCAACTCCCAGCGTAATCCTAGAAGGAAGTTCCAAAGGAAATTCTAGAGATGATTCTCAAGCAGAGTCCCAAGAGAAATCTACTAGGGAGTCAAAAAGATCATAGAAACAATCATAGAATGGGGGAAGAAAAAGAAAAGAGTTTGAAAAGGATACATCCCAATCTATAGAAAAGAAAACTGAGCAAACGTCAGCTAGAAAACAGGTTGAAATTCATTCCACCTCCACCTAGTCAACAAAGCCTCCGGTGATTGATTTGGAGAAAGAATGGAAGAATTTGAATACAAAGCTCCATACAGAGAAACAAGCACCTGAGCCTCAGACTCCGTAACACAAAACAACTCAAGGAATTACAGTAGAAAAAACTGGAAGTACTCAAGAGGTAGAGCACATTCTTGCCACTCCTACCTCTGAAATTATTTTGAGAATTGAGGAGATTCCTCCTCTAGATGTGTTCTATAGCCCAACTAATAAAGCTATTGTCAAAAGGTAGAGGAAAAAGAGGAAGTTGGATGCTACAACTGCTACTACTCCTGAGGATGAATCAATGGATATTGTCTAGAAAGACTCACCCATCAACTCATTTAAAAACCTTACTAGACTGTCTTAGTTTGTAGGAGCCTACGCTACAATGACCATTGACAAAGAAACAAAAGTACAAATGTTGCAAAGAGAAAAGGAAAATAAAATTCTTCTCTTGGAAAAAGAGTTAGAGAAAGAAAAATCTAAGCAACAAGCGGGATTGCAAATAGCCAAGCTCCAACAAGAATTCGAGTAGATGAAAATAAAAAATCAAGCCAGTTTAGTAGAAAAGGAAGTGCAGATACAAGCATTAACAGATAAGTATAATGACATCCCAAATATTGATCAGTTTTTAATCGAAGTGCTCAGTGTAAAATCAAAGCTAATGCATCAAAAAGAAATTCTATGCTAAAAGGTATCGAAGTTGACTCCTTATTGCAAGACTAGTGACAAATTAACGTGTCAAGTCATTGACATGAGACTCGAATATGATGAAGTTTTGAAAAGAGTTTTTGACTTCATCGCCTAACAGAATCCAGAGGATGGGAGGAAGGCAAATTTTCCTATACTGGAGGAGTCACACAAATAAATTTTATTTTCAGACTAGGATTCTCGAATTAGGCAAGTAGAAAAAACAACACTGGAGGCAGGCAATAGGAGGAAAAGAGGAATCATTAGGAAAATGACCAGGTTAAACTGGGAAGCATACTAGCAATATTTAGTTAAACCTTATAGCTAGTGGATGACCCTACAATTCCTAACCTCTTCCACACAAAAAATGGTGCCAGCACTAACCGATGCCGTATTCATTAGGTAGTTGAAATATACGATCAGCCCACTGACACAACTCAAACTCATGACGAACATCTGCGATCTCAAAGATTGAATGCAAAGGATTTACTCACCATATTTTAATTTTAATTTTTGTTTTGCTTTTCACAATTTGATGAAGGTCATTTAAACCTCCTCAATTATTTTTGTAATAATCTATTATTAGGATTTATAATTTAGTCTTTAAACCCCTCTCATGCATTTAGAGAGGGGTCCAGAAATTTTATCAGAAACAATTTTCAAAACATGCATTTCTATCCCTTTGAGGAAGTTTTGGTGAAATGAATGGAACAAGATTTATTTTTATCTTATTTGGCATCTTCTACTAAAATTTCACTTTTGTACTCTTAGATGGTGTTGGATTGATTGGAAGTAGGTCGATATTGCTGAAACACATGAGCATAACTTATTAGAAATGGTACTTTTATCTCATGATTTTGTCTTGTTTATGTATCAAGCAACAATTTTTCTTCAAATTATTTATGTATCAAAGTTTAAAGCTTGGTTAGCATTATTACACTTTTGTATGGTGATGACCTAAATTTTATGCTGAATATATGAATAATTTCTTATGCAATATATATTTCACAATTGTTTCAACCAACTATTTATCTGAAACAATTATTGTTAAAATAATTTCACTTCCTATTGCAGTTGAATGATCTTTATTTCCAATTTCTTTAGGACATTATTGTAGATCACATGTGTCAATTTTATTCCCGGGTATAGTCCTAGCTAGATAATGTTTTAATTAGGTATGCATGTGATTATTAGTTTAGATTACATTAATTTTAGCTTAACATTTCCCCGAACTATCATATATCACCCCATCAGCATTATCATAATTTATATTGGGAAACTGGTCCCATTACCCCCAGTCGAAGCCACTACACCAAATGGAAAAGGAGTTGCCAACCAAGGTTTAGACAGAGCGATTTTCTCCCAATGTTGTAAGCAACGATTTTAGAGGCTTCAACACTTCCATAGACATGAAAACAAATATCATTTGTTCAAAGATGGAGTATAATATATTGTGGGAACTCATAGTAAGAAACTAAATCTTTCACTTGTTAATGTGGGGCTGATCTGATTATGAGATCTAAGACAATAATAAGGTATTACAGACTTGTGTGCATGGATTAGTCTATGTCATTTTATGCAATGGATCGATAATATTGTGAAATGCATAGACAATGAAGCTTTAAACAAAACATAATAGACAACACATAACACAACAAATTTAATGAGGAGTTCACCCAATTCTGCTGGGCTACATCTCCTGGTCTAGCCTTCAGTGGTAGCCTCTCTATTATGTCTTCAAGCATAGTTTTGTTTACAATAGTGAGCTCAATTTGAGCCTCACACACAACATATTACAATAAAAGAGCTTTACTTGAACCTCTCAAGTTTCTCTATGAGTACACAGACTCCCTTAGTGCTCTCTATCTCTGTGCAAACTCTATCTCGGCGTTTGCCTACAATACTGCCTCTCCTGCTGTGCTTTCTATTATATAGCCAAGATGCACTACATGTTCATTTCATGTTCCTGTCTCTTGGTCTCCCCGACCTCTGTCCACTTTGAATCCCTCTCTCAATGTGACACAATCATTGTTTAATGCCTAGAGAGGAGGTGGCCACCCATTTTGTAACATCATAGTGCCACGGGCCTTTGAAACTCCTGAAATAGCTACGCTCTATTAAACACAGGGAAAATGTGTTTTAACAGAAAAAGTCCACCAAAACTCAATATATCAGACTTTAAAAGTTTTTAAATATGATTCATTCCCCTATCGGGTCCGTCCACAAGTCGTTATCGCATATTGGAAGGCTTTGTCCCTTTGTGTTTTGGAAATAAAATGAAAATCGTGAAAACACATTAAAAATGGCTTTGTTATAGACTTGAAATTATATCAAATTTCCCTTATAGTATTAGGTTTGGCTATCACATGGTGTATTGATATCGGACCCGTTCCATGTTCCGACGCAATATTTCATATCGCACATGACCCCCGCCGATTGTAATCTCTCCTCTGCACAGTTCTGATGTGATGCAGTGATGCGATATATTGCAATCGCTCATTGCAATAACCCTTGGGTTGTTTGTAAGTACTTCTGCAATCCCCCGATAGTGATCTTGCGATGTAATATGGGCTGTCGATCTACGCACTTGATCGACGGTCCATATTAACTCCGCCAATTGCCATCGCCATATATATGTGTTAAGTGCTGATATCGCTATTCACCATCACAGTTCTTGAGTAGATCCCATCGATCTCTGCCGAAGGTTACCACCGATTGTGATCCGTTGATCGCATCTGGACCATTGATCAGACATATCCGACAGCTCTGATTCATTATTGCCTTAAAACCACCGATACTTTGTTTTCTCTATTTTCACGGGTTTTGGGCCTCCCGATAGTGTTTCTTCGCCTTGCTAAGGGTGTTTCCTCTTGTGATAATTTCAATCTTTTAAAGGATTTTGATCTTTGGCATGAATTTTAAAGAGTTTATGAAGACTTAGAGAGCATTCTTGGATCCATTTGGATCATGCCTTCCCACTGAAAATGATTTTGGACCACTAAAAGTTGGTTTTCAAGCATTGCTTAAGTGAGGATACAACTGCCTCACTTGCCCAATCTCTATCCATTTGGCACTACTAGGTTTTGAACATTTGAGTCCAATTCTAAGGTACTCCACATCCGCTCTACATTTTGTCCTCACCTTCCTATCTAGAACTGTATCTTCCTACAACTCATTGAGGTATTCAGGCAACAAATCATCAATGGAAGGCAATTGACTTTTCTCTTTAGGATCTTCAATTAAAGAAGGTTCAAACAATCTTAAATTTTTTGCATTTACTACTGAATAGATATGCATGTATGTTGGCAGATCAAGGTGGAAAACATTCTCACCAATTTTCTCAAGTACTTTAAAAGGCCCATACCTTATTGGCTTTAGCTTCTTTCCTTCACCTTGAATTTTGTCCTTGCTTATATACATCCAGACTTGATTGCCAACTTGGAAGCTGTGCTCCACCCGGTGCTTATCATGCCTTGCCTTGTATTTGGCTTAGCTCCTTTCCAACTATTCCTGCACTGCTTGGTGAATTTCTTGGATTTGTTCAAGGAATCTAGTTGCTTTGTCCACATCACTATGTCCAATAACTTCTATGTCTTTTTCAAAGACAAAATCCAAGGGAGACCTTGGTGTAAAACCAAAATAGGTCTCGAAAGGAGATCTCTAGGTAGAAGAATGTTTAGCATTGTTGTAAGCATGTTGCACATAACATAAGTGTTCATCCCAAAGCTTGGGATGCTTGTTGCAATAACCCCTAAGCAAGTCGATAATTGTCCTGTTGACGACCTCTGTTTGGCCATCTGTCTGTGGATGAAAGGCTGTGCTTTCTTCAGTATGGTGTCCATTGATTCCCACAGACTTGACCAAAAATTCCCAACAAATTGGGTGTCTCAATCAGATACTATGGAAGTGGATAACCAAAAATGCACCCACACATGCTGAAAGAACAATTTCGCTATTTGTTTAGCTGTAATCTGCTTATTATAAGGTATTAAAATACACATTTTGATGAACCTCTCCACAATAACATATAAATAGTCATGTCCATTTCTAGATTTTGGCAATCCCCCAACAATGTCCATGGAAACACTTTCCCAAGGATGGGAAGGGACTGGTAGTGGACTGTACAAGCCTAGTTTGCTATTGTTTGGCTTACTTTTAGCACACATGGTACACCCTCTTACATATCTAGAAACTGTTTCATGCATTTTGGGCCAATAACAGTATATTTGCAGCTGTGCAACTATTTTACTTACCCCAAAATGACCGATATCAGAGAAGTATGTGCCTCCCTAATTATGTTAATTTTCTCTGTTTGTGGAATGCATAGCTTTCCCAAATGATACAAGAGTCATTCCTTAACATAGTAATCCAATTCTTCTACCTTTTTGCCATTGCTTAAAGCTACATATACATCTTTAAAGTCTATATCTTGAGCATATTGTTCAATGTAGCTTTCATGCATTACTGAGTTATGCTTAAGTATAGTAGATGCATTTATGATTGGTCTGGATAACATATATACAACTTTATTGTGTATGCCCTTTTTATATTTGATGACTAAATGAAACTGCTGTAGGAAACCCATCCACCTATAGTGTCTTGATTGCTGCAAATTAGTTTGTAAGTGCAAGTACTGAAGTGTCTGATGATCAGTATGTATTATTGTTTCTTTGCCCATTAACTAATGTTTCCACTTCTTCACACTTTGAACTAATGTATAAAATTCTTTATCATATGTAGGATAATTAACTACTGCAGAATTAAAAGTCTCAGAATGGTAGCATATGGGTTTACCATGTTGCATCAACACTCCTCCCATGGCATAATCACTGGCTTTTGTTTCGATCTCAAATGGTTGTTGAAGATTTGGCAATGCTGGTACTGGTGTTGTAATAATTTTTTCTTTCAAGGTGTTGAAGGCTTTCTGCTATTTGCCTCCCCACTAAAACACCTTGTTCAATCCTGTGAAAGTGGGAGCCGCAATTAAGGAAAAGTTAGCAATAAACTTTCTCTAGATGCCCCTAGGAAGATTCTAACTTCTGTAGCAGACTTGGGTTTAGGCTAGTTTACAATGACCGTAACCTTAGAGGGATCTATCTTCAATTCACCACACCCTACAATATGACCCAAATAATTCAAAGATGTTTTATCAAATTCGCACTTTGATAATTTAACATAAAGATTTTATTTTTTCAAAACATCTAGAGTCTGCTTTACATGCTTTAAATGTTATTCCCATGTTTTACTGAATACAAGAATGTCATCTAGATATATAATTACAAAATCATCAATAAAAGGCTTGAGTACATCATTCATTACTCTCATGAAAGTGGCAGGAGCATTAGTTGAGCCAAAAGGCATAACTAGCCATTCATGCAACCCTTGCTTTGTTTTGAAAGCAGTCTTCCATGCATCTTGCTTTGCTACTCTGACCCAATGGTAACCACTACGTAGGTCCAACTTGGAAAAGTAAACAACCTCTTTCAACTAATCCAATAGATCATCAATGTGAGGAAGGGGATAACGATTCTTAATTGTTATTTTATTCAGTGATCGGTAATCAATGCACATCCTCCACGTACCATCCTTCTTTCTCACCAACACTATTGGGGATCTGCATGGAAATGTGCTTGGTGTTATGAACCCTTTCTCGAGTAGCTCCTGTACTTGCCTCTTGATTTCTGCATTCTCTAAAGTGGATAACCTATACATCTTGATGTTAGGCAATGGATCATCTTGCTGCAAATTAATATCTTGTACAATTTCCCTTTTGGGTGGCAGACCTTTAGGTTCTTGAAATAAGATATCATATTCAGAAACAAATTTTTCTAAATCAGCTTGTTGTTTAGCATCACAGCCTTCAAATACATTGGTTTTATCAGGTTTCTTTTCCTTTACAACCATCAGTAAAAATTGCTTGCATGAATTTACAATCCTTTTCACCTACCCTGAGTTTATGAGAGTATAATTATTCTTGAGTTTATGAGCTCTTACAATATATTCGATTCCATTTTTAATGAGTTGATACTTATTTTCAGCTCTATGGAATATGGATTTTCTATCATACAAGTAAGGACTTCCTAAAACAGTCCCACATATATCCAAGGGAACAATATCTAACTCAACCTCATCCACAATGCTGACCCAAAAGAAAACCTAAGTTTACATTGTCTAGTCACTTGTATTTTTGCTTTATCACATACCCAACCTAATGGATATGGCTTCTTGTGAGGTGTGGTTAGCAGTCCCAATTCTTTACAATTGCTTCAGAAATTAAGTTTATTTGTTAGCCACTATCAAATAAAGTATCAATCTTTTGATGATTGAAAATAACTCTAATATGAAAAAGCTCATGTCTTATTCTCTCATTTTCTTCACTATCAATAGTTTGGGCAAAATTACTAGAAGATGCTTCAGAATTTTTACCTTGTATACCTATGGCTATGATGGTTGTTTCATCACCCGAGTCTGACCCAAAATCTCTTTGAACAACAACAACAACCTTCTTCTTCTTTCCATTGAACTTCTTGGGTTTTAGCTCTGGATGCAAAGACCAACAATGTTCATCATCATGTCCATGCTTCTTTTAGTGAGTGCATGAAGGTTTGGCCTTTTGTACAACATTGGCCTTCCTCTCCTTCCATTTTTGCTTCCTCTTTTCCTTGTTATTGCTTGCAGTGGGTTTTGATGATCCCCCAATCTCTGGGTTCACATTCTTGCCTCTAGCCTCTAGATGGGTAGCCTGAACAGATACCGCATCTATGCTAGTAGGGTTAAACATGAGAATGGCATGCCTCAAATAACTATGTAGACCACCTATATACTTCACAAAGTTTCAGGTGAGTCTAAAGAAATGCCTACAATAAAAGCTCTTTTTCTAAACTCTTGGGTGTGGCTTTGTACATTTTCCCCTTTTAATTGGCGAAGAGTTTGCCAACTCATCATAGCTTGTTGCATATAAGCTAGTGGATAGAATTGTTTCTTAATTGCAGAAACAAATTCACTCCAGATAGAAAGAATTTTACCATGCTTCTTCAAGTTAGCTTGTGTCCTGCCTTCTCACCATACCAAGGCAGTTCCTCCAAGGCATAGGCTGGCCAGCTAAATTTTACTCCTGTCTGAGTCAATATTTTGCACCTTGCAATACACATCAATTTGTTTAATACAGTTATCTAGCTTCTCTGCATTTAACTCTCCATCATATATTGGCAAATCAAATTTAACATCTAATTTAATCAAAGATGTTTTCTTCTTTTTATTTTCAGAGCTATCAGGAGGTGTGGGTAGAGGAACCTCCTTTCCTTTCCCTTTGCCTTTAGAATGGCTATCTAGAAGAGATTCTTCTATTCCTTTGTCATGTTGGGAAGTTGAAGAATCTTCACTTCAGCCTTTCTTAAATTCTCTATACATTTCTTCTACCATGGCTCTCATGGTCATGAAACTGTCCATGGACTGAGAGTTTGATTCGAAGGGAATTTCTTCTGCCATTTTCCTCTTAGGATAGGCTCTACCAATTTCTGGGTTAGTTTCAACCAATTCTCCTTCTCCTAATTTAAGCTTTGACCAAGTTATCATTCATTAACAGTCCAACACAAGTTTGTCTAACCTTAGCAACCTAAAGCTCTGATACCACTTGATCTGATTATGAGATCTAAGACGATAATAAGGTATTACAGACTTATGTGCATGGATTAGTCTATGTCATTTTATGCAATGGATCAATAAGATTGCGAAATGCACAGACAATGAAGCAATAAACAACACATAACACAACAAATTTAATGAGGATTTCACCCAATACTCCTGGGCTACATCTCTTGGTCCAACCTTCAGTGGTGGCCTCTATATTATGTCTTCAAGCAGAGTTCTGTTTACAACAGTGAGATCATTTTGAGCCTCACACACAACCGATTACAATACAAGAGCTTTACTTGAACCTCTCGAGTTTCTCTATGGGTACACAACTCCCTCAGTGCTCTCTGTCTCTGTGGAAACTCTATCTCGACATTTGCTTGCAATACTGCCTCTCTTGCTGTGCTCTCTGTCTGTGGCTTTAGAGCCAAAAATGCACTGCCTGTTCATTTCATGTTCCTGTCTCTTGGTCTCGCTGACCTCTATCTGCTATGAATCCCTCTCTTAGCATGATACAATCATTATTGAATGCCTAGAGAGGAGGTGGCCAACCATTTTGTAACGCCATAGTGCCACAAGCCTCTAAAACTCCTGAAATAGCCATGCTCTATTAAACACAGGGAAAATGTGGTTTAACAGAGAAAATCATCCAAAACGCAATATATCAGAGTTTAAAAGTCATTAAATATTATTCATTCCCGTATCGAGTCCGTCCATAAGTCACTATCGCATATCGGAAGGCTTCGTCCCTTTGTGTTTTGGAAATACAACGAAAATTGCGAAAATACATTAAAAATGGCTATGTTACAGACATGAAATTATATCAAATTTCCCTTATAATGCTAGTAGGTTTGACTATCACATGGTGTATTGATATCACCCTCGCTCCATGTTCTGACGTGATATTGCATATTGCACATGACCCCTGCTAATTGTAATTGCTCCTCTGCACAGTTTTGATGCAATGCAGTGATGCGATATATCGCAATCGCTCATTGTAATAACCCTCGGGCCGTTTGTAAGTGCTTATGTAATCCTATAATAGCAATCCTGTGATGTAATATCTGGCGTCAATCTGCACACTTGATCGATGGTCCATATTAACTCCACCAATCACCGTCGCAATATATATGTGTTAAGCACTGATATTGCTGTTCACCACCGTAGTGCTTGAGTAGATCTCGCTAATCTTGGCCGAAGTTTATCACTGATTGTGATCCATTGATCGAATCTGGACCATTGATCCTCCAGATCTAACAGCTTTGATTTAAATTTTCCTTAAAAATATCGATACTTTGTTTTCTTTGTTTTCACGGGTTTTGGGCCTCCCGACAGTGTTTCTCCACCCTGCTAAGGGTGTTTCCTCTTGTGATAATTTCAATATTTTGAAGGATTTTGATCTTTGGCATGATCTTTAAAGATTTTATGAAGACTTAGAGAGCATTCTTGGATCCATTTGGATCAGGGGCACATGAAAAGACTAGTGAATTCAAGCAAGAATTTTGTGCATCTAATGATCAAACCCAAGAATGATGTTGATAATGAAGATTTTAAAGGTTGTGATTCCAAATTGAAATCTAAATTGGTTTATGTAGTTAACCAATATGATGAGATGTTTCAAGAACCAAAGGGATTACCTCCCAAGAGAGAAATCCAACATGAGATACAGTTGCAAGAAGATTGTCCTCTTCCTAACATTGACATGTATAGGATGTCAGTTGTTAGGTCCCTATACCAATAGAATTCATAATTTATGAATCGATGAGATTTAAACCTGTAATATGTACATACATTTGCTTTCTGCAAATTTTTTCCATATTCAGAATATCAAAAAAATTAAAATATGTAAAGAGGGTATGTCCTAAAAGAAAGATCAAAGGACAAAAGAATGAAAAAGGTCAAAAAAATGACAAATGAACCCCAAGGAAAAAGAAAATGACCATGAAAGTGTGCAAGTCCAAACGCCACTACCATTCTCTTTTTATGCATAGTAATAATTATGTGCAACTTGTTATTCTTGCCACAATCCATGGAAATCAAACAATTTAATCTTGGTTATTCCATGCTTTGAATTTCATGTTTAGAGATAAAGAATAAAATCTGACCAAACAGTGTAATCTTGGCAGATAAGTAGATAAGTAGAGTGAATAAAAGGAGCTCAATAGTTTAATCCGAGCCCTTGGAGCTCAATATTTTAATCTGATCCCTTGGACGTAATAAGGATAGACTGAGATATATTTCCATTGTAAAAGAAAAGAAAATTTTTTGATAAGGGTTTGTCAGCTTAAGTGCACCCTAATGAAGATTAGAAAAAATGGTAGGGTGAGTAGGTCGGAAAGTAGTTGAATGGTTGCAGAATTATGATGAATGATTAGTTAAGACCATATCATTTACTTTCATCATCAAGTTACTAAAGCATGGATGATAATTGAGCAGTTACAAAAAGTCAATTGGTCAATTTCCCCATTCATTTCACCCTTAATTTTACTAACTTCCCATAAGTGAAGACAAAAGTACCTCAAACCTTAAGTTAAATGGGCTCAGAGCATTTCTCTGACTTCTGGAGGGATTGGACCCTCAGCCCAATAACTTATAGGATCTGAGTATTAAAGCCCCCTTACCAATATTCACCCCTCCATAATTCATTCATTTTATCTGAAAAATCCATTTTCCTAAAGGTGAAATCACCATTTACCGAGGGAAAGTTATTACCCCTATAAAAAAAACCCTTGTTCCACAAAAACCCACAAAAAAGAATTTAGCCTAAGTTATAATGTGCAAATTCAAACATGTAAACAACTGTCAAACACATTATACTTAGCGCAAAAATCACTTTTCCTCGTTCATTTCATATTAACCTTTAATTTTAACTATAGTTATTAACCCTGAAAATAAACCCTTACCCCTACATTTTATTAAATCCCATATCATAAATATCCCACCCCCAAGGTCTGAGACATAAGCCTTATTATAAATTAATTAAATAGATTAATTAGTCGATCAACGACTAATTAAGAACCATAAATCTCCGCCAAATAAAAAGAGTAATTAGTCAATTAGTGATTAATTAAATCCCTCCTTGCCAATCAAATCACCCTCGATGTCATTAAGCCTCCCTAATCCATAGTTAATTAACCTTTCCACTTATTAAACCCCGTCGGGCACCTTCATTAAACCTTTGATCAAATCATCGCCCAATCACCATGCGATCTGACCCCTTGAGATCCGATGACTGACACTCATATCGGGTGGCCGCTGAAGACCGACCTTTACTCGCCTGATGTGAGCGGTTTCACTGTTCAACCTACCACTATGTGGTGCCCGATGAATGGGGTTAGGTGGCCTCCACCCAAAACCACTTTTTCCCGAAAGCAGTGCGATGAATTCTGCTTACCGCCTCCACTACACACCAAAACATCACATCCCTCATTGGCACCAACTGTCATTTTCCCAATGTACCTGCCAATATCATTAACTTTACGCATAAAACAAAAAAATTATATTTTTTTTCATTTTTTATCATAAAAAGAACATTCTAACTTCCATGCAAAGCACAGAGTACGTTCAATTTCCAACCTGTTGCCAACCATCAACTTTCCACAAGTCGCTGAACTCCAGACCACCTTATGGACCCGTGCGCTTCCTACCAATAGTGAAAAGTTGCCATTTCTCTGTTCAACAACCAAAATGAGGTATTTACCCCAATTTCACTGAGAAACCCTATTTTCTTGCCAAGCCTGAAGTTGAATTGCTTTAAATACTAAGTGATTTACTTAGATAAGTTGCCTAGTGACTCTCAAACACCATGAAACAAACCAGTTCATCCCAATTTGCTCTAAACCCTTTTCCGCCGTCCTTGAATCCACAAGAGCCAAGGATGGAAGCCCCAATTTCCTTGAATATCATGCCCATTACGAGTCCTCATAGAGATTTAGACCATATCCCACTTGCAGACAAAGATTTCCATATTAAAGACACCTTTGTCTCTGAATCCCCTTTGAAACTCTATTGCAAGTACTGGGACCAATTCCTCAACCATGTAGACCACATAGGGCTTTGGGAATCAGGTTTACCTAAATATTAGTTCCCTAGGGTTCATGTATTTCTAGAGACTGTACATTACTGTAACATGAATTATGATCCTATTTAAAGGGCATTAAAAACTACTGACCAATTTGTTCTATTTACCATAATTGCTGAATCTATTAATGAAATTTTACAATTACAACCAAGCCAGAGCCTGACTCCTCTTTCCATTGGAGATATGTTGAATAGACACCCTACCCTCACATCAATCAGAATGGCTCAAATATTCTAGACCTTTATTAGAGAAGAACTGTACACCCCAAAGGACTCTCCCCCTTTTCTCTTGACCATATTCTCTGAACTTAGCTGAGACATCATAGACATGATTTCCAATGTGTTAGGTTATACCACAAGTGAATTTGTTGATGAAATCATCATAGGCTTTATGTCCATCTACTCTCCTAGGCAACCACCAGCCATCATGTTTGATTATGCCAAATTCATTGTTGACAAAATGCATGATCAATTCTTGAGATTAGAAAATGAAAGAGTGTTTAAGTATTCCTCAATTATGTATCATTAATTATTGTATTATCAAGATGATATATTTCCAACTGCCCTCCCAAAGCTTGATACTAGAGGCAACCCTAGGTCAATACTTTTTTGGACTGTGTTGTTCCACTAGTTTGACTCTCAGTACTCTTATAATGACTTCATAGATCTATTGTACATCCAATTGCAACTATGTTGCTAGGAAGCCCTCTGCCCAGAATCAGTGCAGACATCAGGAGGGTCCTTCAGCTGTCAAAACAATATAAAGTGGGGGATTGGTACTTGTACCAAAACCACATAGAGATAAGAATCTATGGATGTGAGTTGGATCCTTACAAATCGCCCAAATACCTCCCTATGAGAATATTTTCTTTGGAGTACTACAAACAAATGATCAACTCAGATGAGGTGCACTTTGTCAAAGCCAAGAAGAAAGCACAACTTAGAATAAAGGATCAACTTGGCCCATTCATTGGTAATAATATGGAAGCAGGAAAAGTAGCAAAAGAGATTTTGCAAAGACTGAGATTAAAACAAAGCTTCATTTGGATATATGATCGCTATGATTTCATTTGTAATAGGATTCAAAAGAAAAAATTATCTCCTTACATCCACCATAGAATCCCTGAAATTGAACAATATGCAAATCAGTTTGAATGGAGGGAAAATACTTTGGTAGATCGGGATAGTACAAAGGTTGTTGTTGATAATGTAGTGATAGATTTATACAGAAGTCTTGATGAGGATTTTTTTGTATAGGTGCCAGAAGCAAGTCAATCATAGATACATAGTGAACACACAGTAGAGCAACCAAGCTCCTTTGAGCAAGCAGGTCCATCAGAGTAGCAACCTTCAGAGCAACTAGAATCATCAAAGCATTCAGAGAGGAAAGAGTAGCCAGAGGAATCTGAACAACGTGAAATTTCAGAAGAACTTGCTCCACCTGAGCAAATCATGAGCAATCCTCCCTTCTTGCAGACTCCTCTGAATGAGGAGAGGAACATAAAAAGAGATAGAGAGGAGGACACCCCTTCCAGCAGGCCTATTGCCCAAACCTATGCTAAGATTCAAAGGATAAACCCATTTTCAAAGAAGGAATACACTTATGAAACAACAGCAACTTCAGGAGCAGAAATGATAGAAATCATGCATACCACTCCTTCAGGAGGGACACAAGAACCTTCCACCTCACAAGCTCAAATGTTGGAAAGGAAACAGAGTGTGGAATTATCCTCCTTCAGGGCTCCTTCTAGACAGAGCCTAGATATCAAGGAAAAATACAAGGAAATCAAAGCAAGGAATGAAAGGCTAAAGGTGAAAAGTTATGCACATTATCTAAAGATGGCTCCAACAAACCAAACAAGGCTAATGTCAGCCTTTGACATCAAAGAAGGTAAAACACAGATGAGTTTTTTGAAGCTAACCATACAACAACCTAATTCAATAGCAGATTATTTGAAAATAGATATTGAAGTTTTTGCCAAAGAAATTCATCCTATTAATCAAATAGAGTTTCACAAACAGATTGGTGAAGTGGTTTTTTCAACATTGACCAATAAAACAATCACAACTCACCAACTCCAAAATTCATTAAACAACATATCAACACAGTTTCAATTGGAGAAGGCCTCCTCATAGGCTAAAGACACCAAAATAAAGTCTTTGGAGGACTTGGTCATAGAGCTCGGACATAATCCCAAAGATATTAAAGCTGCAGAGAAACTTATAAAGAAGAAAAATGATGATATAGCTACACTGAAAAAGCAACTTAAAAGTCCTCCACTACATCATCCTCAGACAACTGAAGTGTTAGAAACACAGAAGGAGGAAGAGCTTATGGACTTAGTCCTAAAGCTTAATGATCACTTGAAAGAAACTGAAAAGGAGCTAGACAACCCGATATAGTCTAAGCAGAGTGAGTTGGCCACCACTACTTAGACTGTAATTCCTACAGTCTCCACTTCAGTACCCTCCACATTAGCTGCTGCTTTAGCTCCAACACTTCCACCAACGACAACCTTGCCAGTAATAGGTACATCAGCAGGCACAATGTTTAAATAATAGGTACAATGTTTAAATATTGTTTTCTCTTCATGTTATAAATATTCATATGTGTCTCTTATAAGCTCTGAAAGTGAACAAGGAATAATATCTCAGAATTAGCTTAAGTGCTCTCTATTTTAACTGTTTGCTTTCTTTATTTTCTCTACTAAACCACCTTGGTCTAGGAATTCTTAATTGCTCCCTTTCGTAGTTTACCCCCCTTTGGTCCATAATAAAGGATTCTTCATTTCCCTTTGCTACTGATCATCCTTCCTTTCTTAATTTTAATCCTGGTTAAGGATTCTTCATTGCCCTTTGCCTTGGTTAGGACTACCTCATCCATTTAAACTTGCAGATTTGCTTTTGCTGTGCTAGCCTCGCCTATGGACTCTTACTTTAGTGATAGATCAAATCTAGTTAAACCTTTCTTGATTGACTCCATAGCCCAATGCCCTAAATACTTGCTCTGCCCATCTATTTCCTTAATTCTACCACCCAATCAAAACAAAACACCTTGAGCACTAATAACTAGCCTGAAATCTACACCAAAACAAGGATAAATCATAAAGAGAGAGCCCTCTCTAGACTTAGGTTGGCTAGAACCTGAGTCTAAAAGATTAGGTTTGTGGTTACCTTAGACTATTCCTTCTTTGGTAACTTCTAAGGAAAAAATCTGAGTGATAACATAGTGGCGACCATACTTGGGAACTCAAAACCCATGTCTTAATAAAACTTTGAGAAATTCAAATTTTTATTTTTAGGCATCTTAAAGGGTTATTAGAAGTTGTTTCAAAATTCCATAAATGAAAAGAAGTAGAAAAAGCTCGAAATCTGGCTTTAGGGAGAACTCATTATACCAGGACTAATCTTGATCCAAATCCTCCCCTTGTATTTGACAATCCCAACCTTATTATGAGAATAATCAGAAGACAAGAAAGTTCAGTAAGCCCTAGACCTATTTTTAGATCCACTTCATGCCCTGCTGAGTGGTTATTCATTGAAGACATCCCTTTTGACGAATATTTTAACCTCTCTCTATTTGGAAACAAGTCTGAGAGTGAACTTGTGGACACAGTCCTAGATCTAAAATTCACAAGAGAACTTGAAGTCCAATGAGCCAACTTGTCAATTAATCAGTACCTTTTGAATTCCCATCAGTCATCCCTGAATTCTGATAGAATCCTTGAACTTTTTGAAACTGCTTCGACTTCTTTTAGCTCACCATCAATTTGCCACATTTCTGAAGATCGCCCTTCATCACCATTCATACCTTCACTCCCCCATCAACCTATCATTACCACTCAAACACCCATTACCCCTGTTACCCCAACTCATGTTGTTGTCCCAAATCCCCCAGTTACCTCGACTTCAGTTCTTAATCCTATCCAACTTAGAGCTATGGCACTCAGATATGCCCCTCTTAACATGCCTGCATCTCAGGGTGTCTTACCAGCTAATTATTAGAGTAAAATTACCTTATTTGATGGCATTGGAACTTACATTGCTCAGCAACACACAAAGAAAATGACAGATTATTTTGAATTGCATGAGATTGACATAGGAGATGTCCAAATGAGAATCTTTGCCCAAACTCTAGCCGGAGAAGTGAGAACATGGTTGAGATCTTTGCTTCCTAATAGTATAGATAGTTTAGAACTTTTTAACCAACAATTTTCACATAGGTGGGAGAAGAAAAAAAACCCTCTTCAAATTCTTTCTAAATATGAAAACCTTAAGAGGGGACCAAACGAAACCGTTCAAGACTACTGCACTAGGTTTAACAATGTATATAATGCAATACCACTTGACCTTAGACCTCCACCTGGCTTAGCTTGATTAATTTTCTAGATAGATTTGACACAGATATGGCTTTTCAACTTAGAGAAATGAATCTCCCTACACTAGAAGATATGCAAAGTTTTGCAGTAAGCATAGAAGCCAATCTACTAGCTAAAAGAGCTAGGTTTAGAAACGAGAGAAGAGCACCCCTGAAAGATGAGACTTCACCCTTTGCTAAAAATGGATGATTTAGCTAAAGGAATGGAAAAGTTGATGGACATAATAGAAGTCATTGAAAGAAAACCTCACTGGAATAGCCAACAGGCACCTCTAGTAAGGAATCTAAACTTTAGGAAGAACCAGAACCAAAGCACTGGTAAAAATGGGCCTGATCAGAACATTAGACCACCTTTCCAAGAGAATTATGCTAAAACCTCCCATCAAGAAGACCCTGAGCTAGACACCCAAATCAACTTAATGGGGTTAGATGAAGAAGAGACTATTTTTCTAACTCAGGATGACCAAGAATTATACATGCTTCAACAGTTATAGACCCAAACTAGAGAATCTTTTGATTACAAGCGAGGGTATGACTGTTATTTTCGAAGTGCATAAACATACAATTTGAGGAGAAAACATAACACTGATGTTCCAGACCAAAACAAAAAAGTAGTACCTAATAAGCCTAAGAAAGTAAAAGTTGCAAATCAGAATCCTCCAGTGACAAAAACCCTGCAAATCCTTTCTAGACCAAGTCAAAATCCTCCTAGACCTATCGTTGAAGATGTACCAATGACCAACCTTCAAAGGAGCAACCTTCCACTTCAGTTCCCCTCAAGGAAACAATTGAACCATCTCTAGAGAGTGTAGTAGAAAACCCAACTAAAAAGACTCCAAACAATGAAAAAGAAGAACACACTACTTAGAACCTAGGTGCTAAGATTTCAAATGTTCAAATAGACAAATCTCCTTTGCCTTTCAATTTGGGAGTAGAGGTGGCCAAACTTAAAATCTTGGTTCCTTTAATAGAACTACTTAAACATGAAACTTATAGATCTCAAATAAGCAAATCTTTAAACTTAGTTGAAAATGAAGACTCTATTAACCTATTTGATGATCAACTTGGGTTAATTTTCAGACTTGATGTTAATGGGAAACTAGTGGAAGGAGGGATACCACCCTTCTACATTAGCCTTAACATTCACGATAAAATCCTACATAATGCCATGCTAGACTTTTGGGCTTCACACAACCTTATGCCTAAATTTGTCATGGAGAAGCTAAAATTGGATATCACCAACCTTGCACAGACCTCTTTTCTTTTGATTCAAGCCAAGTTAAGTGCTTAGTGCTTATAAATGATTTGTGTGTTTCCCTAGTTCAATACCTTGCCAAGACTATACCTATGGACATAGTTGTTGCTGATATACCACCTAAGTATGGTATGTTGTTGTCTAGATCTTGGGGTGCCAAACTCCAGGGATCTCTACAACTTGACATGTCATATGCTACCATTTCAGTCTTTGGACATCCTAAGAAACTCTATAGAGAAACATTGATGAAGTATGTAGTGAGTACATAGGAGAGGCCTCAAAACTTTACTATATATTCAATGCATTCTGATATTGATTCATTCATTCTCTATAATGCTAAATCTAACCAAGAAAATAATTCATATAGTGTTTATGGATAAATTCCACTAGGGTCTTGGGTTGATACCCCAGCAAATCGGGGGTTATCTACAAAGAAAAACAAGAATTCCACAAAGCCATGATGCTAATATAATCAAACTACATGAAGAGAGGTGCACCTGGGGGTCCTTCGTTTGGGAAGAGCCAAATAGGGTCCAAACCATCTTGGAGTTCCTTTTTATCCTTCAACCTGCAAAATAATCAATTCCAAAAAGCACAACAGTATATTTACCAAGCATCATAAAGAAATCATCTTCATAGCACATTCAAAGGTAGTTAGTTATACAATTAAAACAACCATTCATATGTGAATCATAACATTGATATAATAAACATGAAGAAGATTTATATCAGAAACAAGACATGTGCTTCTTTTATTATATATACTAAAGTATAGAAAGAAATGATTTCACCTGAGTCTTCCTTTCACAGGCTCCAAGAGGAACCATCCTCCAGATTCGTCCAGTCTCAAGCCTTCAACAAACTCCTTCCATGACCTACTCCAAGATATCTCAAGTAGTGGAAAGACATCATAACTCAAGGAAACAAGGGTTTCCAGTAATGGGGGAAGTGTTGGAAGCACAAGGATCTTTAGACCTAGTCAGGGATAATCTCAGTAGAGTGTTTTTCTCTCTATCCTCTCTGCTTAGGCCTTTCAATTGAAGCCTTTTTATACTTCTCCCAAAGTAGTTTTTTAGTTGGGACTTCGTTGGGAATAGTTGGGCCACGGGCACTAATAGGTAATCAACAAGTAAAACTCATGATCTCCACCCGAAATTAAGGAGATTTAATTTTTTTAAGTGTTTTAAGACATATACGTGGGTTGGGTATACACAGACCCGTGTACACACGCATTTAGCTCATGGCAATGTCACATATAGGGAATAAAACACTGTTTTTTAAGTATTTGGACCAGGTCTATAAGGAGGGGTTGCCCTAGGCCATGAGTGCAGCATCACAAACCTCAAGAGTGAGATTTGGAGCTATAATAGATGCCCCCTAATATATGAGGTCAGAAGGGGTGCATGATGGCCAAAATGTATTAAGTAAGTACATGGAAAGGAAACCTATCAAAAACTGAGAAGGACTTCACCAGAGTTCAGCCTACCAAGCCACAAAAGGAGATTAGAAAGAAACACTATCTGAGGCAGGCATACCCAGTCTTAGAGAAAGTAAAGCATGTCCGCATATCAAGTACAAGCGGATCCACTAAGTATACAAGTATAAAAGACTAGAAAATACATAATGGATCATCTAATCATGATCGAACAAGTACATGTATGAATATCACATATAAGAATGTCAGAGATGTTGAAGGATGAAGCGAATCACTGATATTAAACACTGATCCCACAAGTACCAAATGAACATGATGGATTAAGATGGTACTACACTGCAAACTCGGGTGCCAGCATATAGAATTTCGCCATAAATGACTGCAACATATAAGGTGGAGTGGTATCAACTAGCAGCGACAGGAGCAACTGTCAAGTGAACCAATGAATGCTGATGCAACCTGAGGTCTTCACTGACCGCCGCGGTATATTTCTACACCATGGGAATAAATGATCTAAAGTTGACCATGTGAGAAATCCTTTGATTATCGGTCATTGATGTATACCATTAACAAATGCGAGACTACTCATTGATAATGATAATGAGCATCAAGGTACCCAGTACAATCTAACAAGTGTGAATAGATGAGCTGGAGTCGAACACCTGTAAGAATCTGTCAATCAGGAGACAATGATGGTTTCCCACTGTCGATAACGAAGGATTTGCCATTAGTGACTACAAACCCCAAGGTACTGCCACATGGACTCTAGATCTTTGCTCCAGAGCAATAAGTCGTAGTTGATAGGGAAAGATCCACTAGAAGGAAGGAATTAAGGCATCCTTCATCAATCTAGTCCGAGTGTAACCCATAGGCCAATAATGTGGAAGGAATCAGACAAAAAGGATGTAGTAACTTGATCGAAGCACATTTCTCGTGTACACAAGATGTGGCTAGTGCATGACAGAAACCCTCTAAACCAACCAATAATGAAAGATGACATAGACGTGAGGTATCCACCAATAGGTTCAAATGGAAGCCAAGGTACTGCATGAATCCTAATGTGTGATAGTGTAAGCTAATGTCAAACACAAGGGAACCCACTTGGTTAAATACCCATGATACTGAACGATGCTGAGCACAAGGTGATCTATCGATACTAAAAATTGGGCCAGGTTGTGTCTCTAGGCATGTCCTCAGAGCATGATGTCGTCGTCGATAAGGACAAGACCCTCTAGCAAGAAGTCAATGGAGACCTTCTCAAACTAGCACGAGTAGAGGACCAATATAATTGATGTGATGATAGACAAGACATTGAAAACCAAGGATGGACGACTGAAAAATGAGTCAAGAGACACCGCAGAGAGGCCGACTTAGGCTAACTTCCCTTGAAAAAAAGCATGACTCAATGCGACTATGTGGCAGCATATGATGACTTTGTATAAGTTCGTCGTGCAGGAGGCATGAATGAACCCTCCATATGATTGGAAGAGATAACCAATTAGGGGAGAACTGACTCAATAACAAGGTTAAGGTGTACATAAGTCAAACTAAATCCCACCCAAATGGAAAAGACTTTGTTTTGAGTGATTTTTTCAAGGGCGACACGACTGACTCTAGCTGCCAACAATAAGTGGAAACATTGTCCCATTGCCGCTCTTTTTGGAATATATAATTTTTTTGTCTTTCTCTTTAAGCTAGAAGAAGAATAAAAGAATGCTATAGTACACTCAAAGGTGTGTTCCTTCCATGGGTCAAGGTGTGTTAGGGTGTGTTAAGGGCATGAAAATTTGATTTTGTAGTTGACATGGTCAAAAGTTGGCTTAAACATGAGTCCAAGTGAAGCTAGTTCAAGGCCAAAACGTGTAAATAGTCAAAAGGCAATGCAATAGTACAACTCAACACAAACGAGCCTCTAGGGTATAAGGCCAGAACAAAGTGAAGAAACAAAGAGGATTGAGTCTTAATCGCATAAGTCATGGCGGGACTATAGAGGACTCCCGAGCCTACTCAGATCGAAGCAGCATGGGCACCAAATGTCAGTGAGGTGCTAACTACGATGCCCATGAAAAGTATGGCTCTACCATCGTGTCATGATTTAAAAATCGGTGAGTGAAGATGGTTTATGAACCATAACAGGATGGGATCAACCCTATGGCAAGTGTATCGACAAATGGAGGCTAGAATGCATAATGCAACGGAAAAATGGTTTCCCTAACCTATATGCTAGTGAGAAAACAATATCTGCCATAACAAGTTAGCAGTCATGGAAGCATCTCGAAACTGCCGAAAAGGTGTCCAAAGCATCCTAAAAATCAAACCATTATCGACATTCCAAGCTCCCAAGTTAAATGTTACACGAGAAAAAACAAAATCAAGTTTTGAAAAAAATTTGCATTTTCAAAGCCTATAAAATAGGTTTTTGGACTCACCATTTTCACCATTTGATTTGACAGCAAAGGAGTGGAGCAAAAGGAGCAAACTGTACCATACACAAAATTCAACCGTTCAAATCCTCCCAAAATCACCAGGTAACCCTTAAACTTATCTTGCATTCAATTGTGACTGGTTTTAGAATTTTTAATTTAAGTTTCACCGTTGAATTATTGCCAAAACATTTGTTGTGGCATATACGCGGGTTGGCTATGAGCAACCCACGTATATGCAGGCCCTAGACACGACTATGTATGAAACGAACCAGCGTATACACTGCAATAACTTCAAAACAAAAATCTAATGGTCAAAATTTGTTTTTTCTTCAGGATGCCATTCACTTGGAGGGAAAGAGAGCATGCCTTAGTGGATGATGAGGTTATGAATGATCCTAATGCCCTGGATGCCTTAAGCAGATGCAATTTGCTAAAGTTCTTTAAAATGCCAAATATGAAAGCAAACACTTGCCTGCTTGAAATGCTCATTCACTACTGGAGCATTGAGGATGACTTATTTATGATTGATCAGACGCCACTCAGGATAGAGGTTGAAGATATTTATTTCATCACAGGCATTTCCCGGAGGGGAGAGGTGGTACATTCCACGGGCATATCATGAGGTAGTCTCTCTATTAAGGACTACATACATATATATTGCCCGGGACATCCAGAAAAGGTTGGAAGTCAAGTTTCAATCAAGCATGTGGAGAGTTTAGCTGTAAGGATCATCCTGTTCACTATAGCCCAAGTGAACTTGCACCAGGCTTCATGGCTAGCCATGAGCTTGGCGGTAGACTGTCTTATCACCATAGTTGACTGGTGTACTCCTTTTCTCGCCAACCTGAAGAGCTAGCTTACTTCTATCAAGAAAGGGTAGACCAAAACTTTGGATATGGAACCATTTTGTGCTCTTTCTTCTTTAAGAGGGTCCCTACATTCTGTCCTAGAGTATCAGTTTCAATTAGCACCCCACGAGATCCATGGATGGGAAGGTGGGTTGACTTGATGAAATGACTAGGAGGTGGGGACATTCCACGGACTGCATTCGACAATGACTTCTTCTCCTGGTGGGAGCAGTAGATCATTGCCGTAGACGACTACCGTTATGCTGGGCTGGACTTCCAAGGAGATCTAGATCTAGCTTTACCGCCAACCGCAACATGGGGCGATATAGGTAAATGTTTTTGATTTTATGATTTTTTTAATGATTTTTCAAGTATAGAAATAAACTTTGAAAAATATTTTGATAGGATTCAAATGATTAATATGATGATCATGTTCTAGATATTGGGCCAGTGCGACCAGATGGGTTCCCATAGCATGGACGTCATGGTCGAGGTGCCGAAGAGGTAGCTGTGGAGACAGAGCGACTTCTACACATAGTTCAGTGGCACTTGGTGAGACTAACTCACCAAGTACCGATGGATGCCATAGAATATCTCCCTATAGATATGCAAGGTCATGTGGTTGGCATGCCACGAGACTGGGTTTGCACTCTTAGGCATGTGGCCAAAGCAGTAGTTGCCTAATTAGCCGCTCATCTTGAGATGGGGCATTAGATGTACTGGACATGATTATGGGCATCTGAGTCCCAGTTTTTGTATATTATTTTGGATACACTTATGTACACTTGAGATATTTTACGATATATA
>APFE030000827.1:96123-132384 GCA_000404065.3 Pinus taeda
ATTTTATTGTGATGAATTAATGATGTGCCAATCTAATGCTTGATTAGCGATAGAATCAACTAACCAACTATGAGATCTTAGAATGTGCAAATAAGTAATGTAAGTAAATGATCTTTGCAACAACCTCACCCTTAAATACTGGCAATATAAACATGGATCCCTTACCCGATAAATGTCATTCAATTGTGACTCATGATAGACTACCAACGAATCGATTTCATAAGAAATTACTTTGGATAGTAAATTAATGATGGCAGTATACTCAGCCATATTATTTGAAGCAGGACCAATTGTACCCAAGCTGTGGAATCGAGGTTTTGAGTGTGCCAACTAGCACCATCGGCGAATCCAAAATAGACCAAGTCATCCATCAACACCTGTCACAGCAGACCAAAAGTGTCGATATAAAAAAATTCCCAATAAAATATGTACAAACATACAAAATGTACAAAGAAGCCATTGCCTAGTTGCTACTTAAGCAAAGTACTTCTTGAGATTTCGGGGCTCTGCCAACTTGTTTCCTTCAAAATTGTTTAACTCATACGCCCCTTTTTCTAAAACTTTGTTTAATTATGAAGAGACTGTACCACAAAGGCTTGAACTTGCCTACCCCCAAGGCATCCTTATCTTAGTCATAGACCAAGACAAGGTCGCCTTCAGAAAAGACTCAAGGACAGACAACTTTATCATATTGAGTTTTAACCCTTTTCTTATGAGCCTCATTAATTGTGGCGGCATCTCGACGCTGCTCATCGAGATGTTCCAAATGAAGGAGGTGCTCTTCGAGACTAGAAGTCTCTAGAAGTAGCTCAATAACTAACTTAAGAGATGGAATTTCACATTCAATAGGAAAGATAGATTCCATCCAATAAACTAACTGAAAAGGTGTAAAACCTATATTAGTCTTTATGGAGGTTCGGTATGCCCAAAGAGCTGGATACAACATAAGATGCCAATTAGACCGATTTTTGTCAATTGTCCTTTGCAGGATCATCTTAAGGGTTTTGTTCATTGCCTTGACCTGTCCATTAGCCTGAGGATAATAAGGAGACGAGTGCTCCTGCCGGAAACCCAATTTAAGAGCCAATTCAGACATTCGCGGGTTCTGGAAATGATTGCCATGGTCAGTGACAATCTCTCTCGGGATACCAAACCTTGAGATAATCTAATTAAAAAGGAACAATGCCACTATTTCATTATCATTTTTATAAGTGGGCATGGTCTCAGCCCACTTTGTGAAGTAGTCTACAGCGACAATAATGTACTTGTGATTCACTGTTGAAGGTAGATTACAAGTTGTAAAATCAATACCCCACTTGGTAAAAGGATCGACAGTGATAATGAGAAAAAGAGGAGCTGGATGTGCACGCATCTTTCGAGTATAAACTTGACAGGGGTGACAGTGTTTGACTGCTTCAATACAATCTTTGAAGAGCGAAGGCCAAAAATAGCCAGGACGTAAGATATGCTGGGTTGTAGAAAGAACTGAAAGATGACCACCACAAGCTCCATTGTGGTAGTCATTGAGCACTGAATCTGCTTCCTCTAGGGTTAAATAGTGCTGAAGGATTGAATCAACCCCTCGACAATATAATGTATCACCAATGATAACATAATTTTTAGCTAGGTGACATAATTTTTGGCGTTCATCCTTAGAGAAAGTAGAAGGAAACTTCGAAGTCTGGGGATAGACAATGATATCTCCATACCAAGGGTCGAGTGAAGAGATGAGGAATAAATGTTCGTCGGGAAAACTTTCCTCATAAATAGTATCCTCTCCACAAGGCAGCTCAGAAATTAACTCAGCAAAAACCATACATTTCTTAGACTTGGTGGACAAGAACTCGAGATTGAATTCTTGTAAAATGACTATCCATCAATTATATTTTCCCCCAATCACTCGCCTACTGAGGAAAAATTGAAATGGATTGACCGCCACTAAGACAAAAGTTTTGCGTAGCAAGATATAATGGCGGAGCCGCTAGACAACATGGACAACTACCAAGGTCAACTTCTCAACAAGAGAATAGCAAAGTTCAGGACCTATCAAGCCTTAGCTCAAATAATAAATCACATGCTCTGTGAGAGCATCATCTTCTTAAACGAAAACCATACCTATGGTTGATTCTACTGCAGTGAGATATAAAAGGAAATCCCTACCATAATCCGATGGACTTGAAAGCGAGGCAGAGACTAATGCCTTTTTCAAGGCATCGAATGATCGCTACGCAAAGTTGTCCCATACATATGGAACTCCTTTTCATAGCAAACACATAAACCATTTAATGATCTCGGCATAATTTGCTATAAACCGTCTTAAGAAATTAGCCTTCTCTTGAAGACTTTGAAGTTGCCGAATTGAGGATAGGGGAGGCAACTGAATTGTTGCCTCTACCTTGAAGGGATCAACCCTTATCCCTTCATTTGACACAACGAACCCTAATAACCGACTAGATGTAACTACAAAAACACACTTATTGGAATTCAACTAGATTTTGTAAAAATGACATCGCTGAAAAACCAATCGAAGGTGACTAGGGTGATCAGTTCTCTTTCAAGAATGAGCAACTAGATCGTCCAAGTATGCTTTGATGATATGTTTAATGTCGTGGAAAGCATATGACATGGCTCGTTGGAAGGTAGCTGTAGCATTTTTGAGACCAAAAGGCATCTTTCTGTATGCAAAGGTACCCCAGGGACATATAAAAGTTGTCTTATGTTGATCTTCCAGACGGATAGAGATCTGATTATAACCAAAAAAACTGTCCATGAAGGAGAAAATCTCATTACCTACACACTCATCAATAATCTGATCAATAGATGGAGTGGGGTAATTATCTTTAGGACAAGCTTTGTTTAGGTCCCTGAAGTCAATGCATATTCGGGTTTTTCCTTGCTTTTTATCCAGAGGGACTAGATTAGAAACCCAATCGGTAAGAGGAATAGGGTATATAAAACCCGCCTTGAGCAACTTCTTTACTTCAGCTTTAATGGCTGTTGCTTTTCTAGGATTAACCGGTCTAAGCCTTTGACAAACCGGTTTGGCAATGTCATATGTCTTGATCTCATGTTGAACTATGGATGGATCAATGCCAGGCATTTCTTCATAAGACCAAGCGAAGACATCTCAGAATTCCTTAAAAATGTCAATGTTAATTTGAATTTCTTCAGGGGAACATTCGGCTTCGATGAAGAGATTCTTGATCACATTAGGGTTCCTAGAGATATTTATAGATATAATTTTCGAAATCACCGACATATTACCTTAGGGATGAAAGTGTGCTGGAGATAAAGGATTTGATACCGTACAAACATCCCTAGTAAACAACTCAGAGAACCTAGATTGTACTTCCTGCAATGGAGGAAGAAAATATGAACGATGGTGTAAGTCTTCCCAAGGTCGATCTACACCCATCGGTACTTCTAGGATTTCTTCTTTGGATGGTAAAACTTTGTCTAAGCAGTCCATAGTGGAGGTAGAATCAAGGGTCTAGGCCGGGGCCACATCACCATTTAACTCCTCCTCAGAGAAAGGAGTAGAATGGTTATCTGCAGAGTTAATGATAGACTGATATCTAAGCTCTAATGCAGACATAGGAAATGCCATTCCACCAACTTGTCCTTCAAATAATGTGGTCATAGGTGAAGGCAAGGTCCATGGGTCTAAAAAATAATGCGTTCGGAAGAACTCTACACGTGAAGACTCCTTGGATGATGAAATGACATTCATTCTAGAGATAGGAGAGGGAAAATCAAAGGTACCCATCAATGAAGAATACATCCCAACTCCTAGATTCTCAGTAGGCGGATGAGGGTTATCCACTAAAGGAACAATAGAATCCGAAGTTTCCCTAGGATCAGCTGGAGAATAATCCAATTGATCAACCTTAATGATTTTCCCCTCATGAGGAAAGCAAATGACATGAAACAGAGTCAAAACAATGGCATCCATTTTGTATATCCAATTCCTTCCTAAGAGAAGATTGTAATCTAGGTTAGCGTCAATGACTTCTACTTTGATATTGATGACCTTCCCCACAACACATATGGGAAAGGCCGGGATAATCCCATGCGATTTATGAGAATGGCCATCAAATGTAGTCAGTAGGGTAGGTGAAGGAACAGCCAAAGGCAATCCAATGGCCTTCCAGCATGACATCGACATGATGCACGTGGAAGCTCCTTCATCAATAACGGTACGAAAAATGTTAATTTTCTGGTATGTAGACTTTACTTAGAAAGCTGTGTCATGAGGGAGTCACTTTTTGACATTTAGCTTGTCGAAAGTGAGCACTAAAGAGTTATTTGGATGAACTGCCCCTATCACCGAAAGTAAAGCACTTCATTGAGCTGGACATGACTGGAGAACCTCTAAAGAGGACATGATGCATGGAATCTGAGCAAGACCCTCGATAATGGAGTAATTCTAGGTATCCCTAGCATTAGGATTAATAGTTGCGCGTTTCGCGGAGCCTTTCGATATCCGTGGTATAGTCTCAACAGGGGGTCGCTCAATATGAAGGTTGGTATTTCTGGGAGCAGTTTTGTCCTTGGATGTTTCAGCTTCACCATAATCATGTGACCGAGTGGCCACATGGATGTTAGAACTCATCATGAAAACATTTGATGATTTCTCCCCTTCTTGATTGTCCCCTGCAGAGGTGCCAGGATTTGAACTCGCACCAGCAAGCAGTTGTTGCCCTTGGGGAAAAGGGTTGGTTAAGACAACTTGAGAGTTAGAAGTCCCTTGCTGCCCTAACAAGTGCTGAGCATCTTGAATATTTGGGTAGAGATGAGTTAAAATGTCTCCACTACATAGCTTGCATGGAAACTTGACTTTCTTTCTAGACCCATTTCCACTACCACCAGTGTTATTGCTAGGTTTATTTCCATCAGTCTTCCCGTCTTGACTCTTTTTCTTACCTCGTCCTTTCTTTTTCCCATTGGAGTTTTGATTTCCTTTGGTGTTGGAAGATTGGATGACATTAACCGAAGATGGTTGAGAAGATAAAGGGTTAGACGATGTGACTTCGTTGTTCGAAGCAGTTTGTAAAGATAGCTGCTGCAATTGGTTCAACAGGTTTACCGCATTTGTGTCTACGGATCCAATGATACCGTCCACATGGGGACCTGCCTTGGACTTAGCCATATCAGCCTTAGTCCCAGGAGCATCTGGAAAGAATTTTTGTAGAATCCCAGAGTGAGAGTAAATCAATTCTAATTGATGGGCTTAAAAATAGCTTGCTCCTCAGAGTAGAGTCTAGACAGGGAGACATCCTTAGAGATTTCAGGTTGTAAATATTTCAAAAACCATTCGAGATGGTATTTTGGGGTAATTTCAGCTTTAATTAGCCTCTTTCTCCATCTCCATTCTTGAATATGATCAGAAATGTGAGTTGCCGTGTCTTGACAAAAATTGGCCAAAAGTTCAGTTACGACATCATAACAGAGGGGAAACTAGAAATGATTTAGGAAAATGTTATCCAAATTGGTGAAAGATGTAAAGATGCCCCCTGGAAACTCTATATACCACTTGGCCGCATTGCCAATCAAGGTGCACTGAAAAATTCTCAACCTAATCAAGTCATCATTAAGGGAGTTTGATGTGCACCACAAATGGAATGTGGTTACGTGGTCACCCGGGTCTTCACTGCCCTTCCCTTCAAACTTAGGAATGTTTGAAGAGAGTTTGGTTGGGACTGGAGGCCAGGTCAGATTGTATTTGATTGGATTATTTGTTAATTTCATGAGATCTGGCAAGTTCAATGTTGCCAGAAAAGGAAGCCTAGGAGGACCTTGGAGATTCCACCTAGACTAGGCGGAGCTCCCAAAGTTCTAAAAAGATTGGCATGGATTTTGGAAGGCACCAGGCTGCCCAAAGTAACCAGCAGAACAAGCTAAACCAAAAGGCGTACCTTGTGATCCAGCAAAACTCGGAGTTTGACCAACCCTGGCCGAAAAACCTCCATAACTGGCGAAGTTCCCTCCTAAAGGATTATAAGGTGTGGATAATCCCTGATAAAGATTCCAAGCAGAAGCTAAGGGAGGAATACTTTGAAAAAAGCTAATTATGGAGTACAACCTATTCCCTTGTTGGCTGAGAAATGGATTCCTAGTTCCCATGCCACTAACCGTAGGGTTAGTCCAACCTTGAAAGGGATTGCTGCCTTGTCCTGTAGAAGGAAAATGCATAGATCCTATCATCAGGTTGGAATGTGGTATATGACTACTTCCAAAAGGGAAACCCTGAAATGAAGTCGACCCACCCATCATGGATGTGGAGGCACTGAATGGAACTGACATAATACCCTGTAAATGGGTGCCAAATGGGAAGAACCAAGAACTAAAAGCGTTGGCTTGGGAATTTCCACTCATAGAAGGAATGGAGGTAGACCCAACTAAAGACGTGCTAGAAAAAGACCCAAATAGAGATGCATAAGGGATGGAAATAGTTCCTCCCCCTTGTACTGATGTTGGAGTCTGCATAGTTGTAGCACTTGTGGTAGAAGCCATGCTTCCAGTAGTGGCCATCGATGGTAAGTGTGTAATATGACCTGGACTTGACGATCTATGAGTCGGAGTCCCAACGTATTGTAATACTTCTACATAGTTAGACAGTAGAAGAGAATTTAGAGCTGCTAATGACTCTGGGAGTTCTTCTACCTCTATGTTATCTTCCGATTGAAAGAGAACTCGAGAAAGAACTGGAGTGTTCCTTTCTAGTTCTACAGAATTACTAGGCCTATGCTAAACACTAATGCCCCCAAGAGGAGGATTAATCCCCAATGTGTTAGCTACCACGACATGAAACCCATCGACAGTATTACCTCCGCGCCTTCTAGGAGAAGGCTCTAAACTTGGTGGTGAAAGACCACAAAGTCTTCGAGACTGTCTAGGCGATCGGTCAGCCACTTTAATTTTTTTATTAAGATCTAATTAAAGACTCAAGAGAAAATGAAAAATAGGCCAACTAAGAGCACATAGCACACACTAAAAAATCCCTAAAAGATGTCAGCTAGTCAAACAAATTTCAAGTATTTCCGCTTTGAGTGATGAGGACTAGGCACCAAAATACAAGAAAGTGATGTAAGGGGCCTTCCAAAGATAGCCTGGGATAATGACGGCCCAGTCATGCCAGCGAAGGTAACAGAGGAAGTTATGCTAACCTCCTAACAATAGCCTACGTCGGTGCAAGCCCCCAAGCTTTGCAGGGTACCCTCCAGTAGTACCATTGAGAGTGATACAACATCGAACTTAGGTGCCATGGGATTCCCCTCTGCAACCACCTATGTAGATCCCTAGGAGAAGCAACTAAAGTTACCAACTCATGTCAGAAGTCAGGCAGAACAATCTTGAGGTAAGATCCGATAAGTAGGAGGAGGGGTATCTCTCTTCCTTATCTTCAAAACCCCTCATGCTTAACTCCCAAATTTGGAGCTTTAATGGTCTTCCTAATAGTATTGGATTTTCATTCACTATTCAGAATCCTATGTTTGATAGTTTAAATGGCCTTGGAGAGTTTTCTCTCCACTCGCCTAATCCAAGGCCCTAAAATATCCTAAAACTTGTTGGTGTGTCTATCTTGACAATTATAAAAACGTTCTAGTGTATTTTAGTTAGCACTGGTTTTAAAATGGGACATTCTTTAAGTTTTTTTTTTCTTGCTAAAAAAGCTAATCTATTAATTTCATCAACGGGCAGTACATTACAGTCATGTGGTGTCAACGCCTGAGGCCAGGCCTCGGCATTCTGAGCCAGGTATCAACCCACGTGGGGGAAATGAAACACTCCAAAAATAACCCATCCCAAGCAAAATAACTGAACCCACGTAGGGGCGACCGACTATAAGCATAGTGATCCCGCGCAGGGGAATCTCAAAACAGGAACCGTCAAAAGGATTATCCCACGCAGGGGCAGTAATAGACAAGACCATAAAAACATTGAAGTTATCCCACGTCGGGGCAAAATTAGACAGGACCAGAAAGACAGTGAAATTATATGAGCCGAGAGCCAAAACAAGACCTGAAGGGGGCTGGAGACGGTGGAGCTGAGCGGAGGGCTGGCTACTGCTTTGGTTCCTCTTCGACCACAGGGCACCCCCAAGATTCTTCATCTTCCACTGCAGCAGGGTGGGGAACCAAGTTGACATCCCTCGCTTTGGAAGATGACACCTCCGGCAGCGTTGGACCTTGCTCTGCCACCTGTCCTGGCACTTCTTCGACAAATGCTGAGCCCTTGTTCTAGTGCTGCTGCTGTTTGCCACAGAGCTCCTCACTATCAGATGGCGCTTCATCCAGGAAAAGAACCGACACATGAGCATTGATGCGGGGCCTGTCCAATGAGCTACTGAAGGTGAAGATGGCTGAGCCAAAGGCCGGCGAAGGAGTTGTAGTGTCAGGGCTACGAGAGTCCACAAATTGACTGGCTTGAATTAGCGTGGCATCAGGGAAGCCATGACAGCAGCATCGACAGTGATAGGGGTTAGGAATCTGAGCAGGAGGTCGAGAGGACTCTCCCCTGGCCGAGCCTCGACGGCAAGGCGGACGCTGCCATGGCCTGACCATGCTTGGGACAAAGCCGAGGAAAAGGAGCTGAGAGGGTGACGAAATTGAGGCAGAGGCGGAGTAGGGGAAGGACACCAATTCGTAGTCCCCTCTCCTTTCCGAACAATGACCAACGAGCAGAGGAAAGGAGGGAGAGGCCTCCCTGAGAGCGGGTGAGCAAGCGGGAGCCAGAGGATAAACCAGGAAGCACAGAGCATCAAAAGCCGAAAGCAGAAACTGACCCAACATGAATTGAGCCTCATCGTCCTCGGATTTAATCTCTGAACCTTTGCCTCGAACCTTGATCGCCTTAACTGCTCGTTGCAGATGAGCTTACGGCAAGACTAGCACAATGAATGTGCCTCTAGGTTGAACCCCACCCTATATTCCATGGCGGCGTTCCGGCATTGAATGCCCTCATAAATCTTGGGGCTGCCCATGTCCTGCAGGTGGCGCCTCCATAACTAACGATGCGTCACCCGCATCCGGGACAGCTGCATCTCCATGGATCAGGCTTTCACATTCCTGGAGTTGGTGTTCATTAGGAATGATCGTCGTGTTGCCTGATTGGAGGGACTGTTCATTTTCTACCCCTATGTTGGCCAGTAGGTCAGCCAACCTTGTTGCCTTCTCTTCTCACATGATTGAAGGAGATGGCTCTGTTCTTGCGCAATTCTTGTTCAATGGCATTCAGCCTTGCTTCAAGCCTCCAACTGGATGCGACTTTCCTAGCTTGAGAGCCATTCTGAATTCATGTGGCCATGTTTATTAGGATCTGAGAGTCGCCTTCAACAATCAGGGGTTGAAGGCTGAGATTTCCTGCAAGGAGGAGGCCTTGTGAGAGCCCCTCTAGCTCTGCTGAGTTGTTGGTGTCGCATCCAATGTTGCCAAAGTAGACCTGTAGAGGAATACCATCGTGGTTTCTTAGAATTACTCCAAATCCGGCTTCTCCAAGATTACCTTTGGATGCTCCATCAAAGTTGAGCTTGAATGAATGTTTGGGGGGGGGATCCAGAGTCTTTTATCCTTGTTGCTTCTTTTAGAGGTATCATTCTTGGGGAGATCTTGAGGCAAATGCAGTTGCCAATTATCTAGAATTCTTTTCTCATTATCTGTGGTGGGGAGATCCTCCTTAGTCCAAGGTCGTAACATAATCGTTTCGTTGAGATTCCCACATAGCCTGATCCATATATCCTCAATGGGAGAGCACTGGTTTTTGAAGATGCATTTGTTCTTTCCTTCCATATGCTCCACAAAACAGTCCCTGGGATTATATTCCATAGGTGATTGAGAAGCTCACTGTTATAGGGGTCCTATGGCCAGTGTCTTATAGAGTTGATAATGTCATTCTCCGTTCTGCATCTTTTTTGGCATCTGAAGCTAACCTTTTCCCATAGCTGATTGGCTAGTGGGCATGTATCCAGGAGATGTTGGAGAGTTTCTTCCTTTTGACTGCAATTGAGACAGATGGAGGGACCGTGAAAGTTTCTGCTTCTTAGCTTATCCCATGTGAGGATTTTTTTGTGCCCAACCAGCCAGAGGAAGTGGGAAATTTTGGGCTAGGGTCCAAGCTTCCAGATTTTACTCCAAATAGGATTTGAGGGAGTGGTGTAGTTGCCTACCAATTTGTAAGTTTCAGAGGTGGTGTAGGTTCCTTTGGGCTGGTAATACCAACGAAGGATGTCATAGCCTTCATCATGTCTAATGCTCCTTTTTCTTAACTCCTTCTCCAGCTCCTCGGTCTCCCGTTGATTTGGGTTGCTTAGAAATTGATTACTCTGTCTCCATCTTCTGAATCCATGCTCCACCTCCTGCCTCCAAAATTGGTAGATTTTCTCCTGCTGCTGCTCCTGCCTAGTGGGAATCAAAGTTGGATGAAGGACATTAGTGAGTTTGGGCATCTGGTTCCAAGCATCTGTCTAGAATCTTGCAGTGTAACCATTTCGTATCTCCCAGAAGCTGTGTTGTTGGATTAATTGAAAGTGCTGCTTGGCCGCATTCCAGATTAGCGACCCCTTGACTGTCGGAGTGAATCTGATGAGCTCTTCCTGAGGTATGTTGTTGGTGTATTTGGCCATCCAGATTTTAACCCATGGCTTTTCTGGACTGGTGACCCATTGCCACCAAATTTTGGCGTTCATGATAGAGTTTCTATGTTCTGGGTCCCTCAGCCTGATGCCACCCTTGTCTTTGGGCATGCAGACAGTGGCCCACTTAACTAGTGCCCATTTTCGATTTGTAGCTGAGCTGCCCCACAGAAAGTCACGTTGAAGATTCCTTATTCTTTTTAGCACCCATTTCGGTGCCGCAAGGATTGAAAAAAGGTATAGAGGCATGGCCTGAAGGACTAACTTGATGAGCACGACGCGACTAACCAGGTTCAGAGATATGTGCGTCCATAAGTTAAGACGGGAGTCAAGCTTCTCTAAAAGGGAGCGCCAGGCAGAATGCTTTATGGCTGAGGAAGTAAGGGGAGCTCCGAGGTATTTAGAGGGGAGAGAGGCAGAGGGGAAACCCAAAATACATGTGACTGCTGATTTGACCGAAGGAGGGGTGTGAAAGAAGAAAATCTGCGATTTGGAGCAGTTGACATTGGTACCAGACGCTTCAGAGAAGTCGTTGAGGAGGGCTTTGATGCATGAGGCTTCCTGGACAGAGGGGTATCCAAATAGCATGGTGTCATCTACAAACTGCTGATGGGAGGAGGCAGGGGTGTTGTGGACAGAGAGGCCTTTGAGCTTGTGGGAGATGAGGGCCTGTTTAAAATGACGACCTAGACCCTCAGCCATAAGAAAAAAGAGGAAGGGGGAGAAGGGGCCTCCCTGCCTTATGCCACGAGAGGGTTTGAAGGGGCGAGAGAGAATGCCATTAAATAAGATGGAGAAATTAGTGGAAGTGATTAGACTCATGATCCAACGTATCCATGTGGAACAAAAACCGAAGGCTTTTAACATTTGCTGAATGTACGCCCAACTGAGCTTATCAAAAGCTTTTGAGAGATCCAGTTTGAGAAGCATACCTGCTTGCTTTGAATGCTTGAGGGAGTGTATAATTTTTTGCATGAGGAGAATGCCGTCCATTATCTGTCTCCCTTCCACATACCCCGACTGCTCTGGCGAGATGAGCATTGGTAAGAGGGGCTTTAACCTATTTGCAATGACTTTAGATATGACTTTGTAGATGACATTGCATAGAGCGATCAGCCTGAATTTGTCGGGGGTGATGGAGTCCTCCTCTTTACGAATGCGGGTTATGAAAGTGGAGTTGAGAGAGGGGAGTAGCCAACGAAGAGCTCTTGATTCTTCCACAATCTGCCAGACCTCCTGCTTGATCAAGTCCCAGAAGGTGTGAAAGAATGTGGTAGTGAAACCATCTGGGTCAGGGGCTTTTCCTTCTTTAAGCTAGGTCATTGCCTCATCCACTTCTTGGGGTTGAATCGGGCGAAGGAGGAGCTCGTTCTGTTCCTCCGTGATGAGCTTCGGCACATTGGAGATAATTTTCCCAATAGCTTGTTGTCGATCTCCTTCAGGTTCTTGGTGGATCTGCTGGAAGTGATTGAGGAGAACCTCCTCAATTTATGCATGCCCCTCTACTTTTATCCCCTCTTGATTTTGGATGGAAGGTATACCATTATGCATTCTTCTCTGTACCATAGTTCTGTGGAAGAATTTGGTATTACGCTCTCCCTCCTTCAACCACCTGACCCGGGATTTTTGCTTCCAGTAAATTTCCTCCTGTTTTCGCCTCTCCTCGAGCTGGCTGTGAATGCTTCTTTCCTATTCCAGAGTTGCCTCCGTATGCCCCTGTGTGATTATCTTTTGATGGAGATCCGTGAGTTGCTGATTCAAATCTTGTTGAGATTTAAAAATGTTGCCGAAGGTCTCCCTATTCCATCTCTTTAGGTGATTTTTCAGAAATCTTAGCTTCTGTTGAAATTGGTACATTTTTGTCCCTTCTGGGGGGATGAAGGATGCCCAAGTGGTCTTGACGAAGTCCTTGAATGCTGGGTGCGAGAGCCAAAACCCCTCAAAGCGGAAGGGTCTTTTGGTTAAGTCACCTGGCCTTTGCCATTGGAAAACGATCGACCAATGATCCGACCCTGTGTGCGCCAGGATTGCAGTTGAAATATCTCCTCCAAGATGCACTGCATTGTCAAAGATGAGAAAACGGTCCAGTTTGGAGGCAATTTGATGTTTGCCAGCCCTGCGATTGCTCCATGTGAAGGTACCGTTACAGAACGACAGATCTATAAGAGAGGCGGTCTAGATGAAGGTCTTGAAGTGAGTTCCTTCTTGATCCGTTCTGCTTCTTCCTCCTAACTTCTCCTCTATATTGGTAATCATGTTGAAATCACCTCTAATAATCCATAGCGGGTGCCTGTGATTATTGTTTAGAGCTTCTATAGTGTCGAGGAGCTCTATTTTGGAACCTGTATCTTAGATAAATTGCCATGAGTATTTGTCCCTAGAATGTGGAAGACTGCCTGAATGAGGTGATGGGAGGCATGAAGATCTGTGAGATTTACCGCTTGGGTATTCCACACTATAGCAAGCCCTCTAGATGCACCCGAGGTGTCAACTGCCACAGAGCGGCAGCCTGGCCAGGCTTTGGAAAGAATCCTTTCTAAGGTAGAACTGTTGCATTTGGTTTCCTCGAGGAAACACATTTGCGGCTTTTCCAATTTAATCAATTTTTTTAACATTCTGAGTTTTCCAGGGCTATTGAGCCCTCTTAAGTTCCATGATATGAGCTTCATGGTTCAAATATTGATTGAGGGCTTGTAGTAATTTGTCAGTTTAGCATACCTGCCTGAATCTACCAGGAGTTTCTCGATCTCGATCGTTCGCTGAAGATCCGTTCTCCTTCCTCTCTTTTTAGTGTCTTTTGGGGGTAGGTTGCCATCCCAATGACTGCCTGGTTGAATCCCCAGCTACTGCTGATGATAGGCTCTCGAGATAACCACTTCCAGCTTGTTGAGTTGATTCTCGGGTATAGTATCATATGCCTTCTGTTTGCATGCAAGTTCTAATTCCAGGATATCTAGTCCATTCAGATCTATGCTTTCTGGTTCTTCTTCCATTGGTTGCCCTTGGCTACTTCCTTCTGTATAGATTTCTGAGCCCTGGGGGAGATCTGCCTTTCCATCAACGTCCATAGCCTTGTGTTTCTCAGCTGTCTCTAACTGGCTTTTACTTAAGGAAGCTGAAGAACTGATAGGGGAATGGAGGTTTGAAAGGGGGGGGGCGGGATGAGGAGGCAGGCGGATCTGGGGTGGGCTCTGGGATTGAGGGTTGCTCGTCGGAGATCTGAGCAAGAATGCCAAAGTTGTTCTTAGATGCATGGTTATGAGAGTTATTTTGCTGGGGTTTGGGCCCATTCGAGGGTTTCTTGGGTGCACGTCCGCAGCTGGAGACTTTGGTGAAGCCTTCCTGGGCTCGGGTTTCAAAGGGCTCAGGGATGTTGGCTTTGGCATTCAGAGGGCAGTCCCTAAAAATATGCCCCAGAGCATGGCATTTTCGGCATCCAAAAGGAAACTGTTCATAGTCAAGCGGCTGGATCCATTCTTCATCTCAATGGGTGAGAGTTATCAATTCAGGCAAGGCTTCATTCAGGCGCATGAAGACACATATGCGTGCGTAGGAAATGAACTTGTGCGATTTGGTGTCTTCTGCAGCTTTGACGAATTCCCCTAACCCATTTCCGATGCCTTTGAGAATGTCCTCGTCCCAGTACTCATCAGGAAGAGAGTACATTCTGATCCAGACTGGTGCCCATGTGAGATCTTCCTTATCCGGATTAAATTTTGGTTTCCATTCCTTCAGATACAGTCCAACTGAGTTAAAAAAGTATAGCCCTGATTCCAGAACCCTGATTTTGTCCTCAAGAAAAAAATAGCAGTAAGGAATAAGCGGAAGTGAAATTTGTGGTGTTTTGATGCAAAAGAAATTAATAAAAACCAAACTATATGCAAATGCACTTGTTTTGTTCTTCGATGAAAGAAATTTCTACAAGGTTCTAAGGAACTTCTAAAAAAGCAATAAATTCTTCTTTTCTTTTATTTTACTCAAGCTTCACACTCACAAAAATGAACAAAACTATGGATGCCCTAAAAGATGCACAAATTTATCCTAATGCAATGAGTACATGCTGATGCAACACTTAAGACTACTCTGAATCAAAGAATCAAAGTAACTTGTTTATTGATTGTAATTTGCCATTTAAGATGTTTAGATAGAATATAAGTTGTTGATGCTCATTTTCGTCCAAACATTAAAATCAAGTTTCAAGACAAACAAAAATGCACTTTCACTCTCGAAAAGGAAACTAAATCCAAATAAGGCCAAAGAAAGCAACAACCAAGTTTTCAAGAAGTTTTCTTCAAAAGAAAAAAAAAAAGGCTTTTCAAAAGTGCTCCAACTAAGACTGAAACTATATGATTGAAGAATAGGCAACAAAACACTTTGCAAGTTTACAACACAAAACAGGTGAAAAATCAACAAAAAGTGCGTTTCAAGATGCTCTTAACAATCAGAAAGCAGCCCAAAAAGCTTGGTGACAATGATCAAGTGATCAAGAAAGACAACTCTCAAAACCATCACACAACAACTTTCAAAAAGCAAGAAAATTAAATGGTCATAAAAATGCAGTTTTGACATGCAAACAAAAGATCACCAAAACAAGATTTGCCACAAGTATTGAGACCAACCTTTCTATCCTGGAAGACTAGAACAACTAATATTCATAAAAAGAAATCTTGTGGGTTTAGACAAAAAGTGATCATGCTTGCAACAAAACAAAACAAGACCAATACTCTACAACCAGAGAGAATTTGAAATCACGAACTTGCTGTAGAAATAAAGACTAACACAGATTAATAACTGTTCAGGAAAGACTCAGACCAGCAGAGAAATCATCAGCAACAACAATATTTGAAAAATCTTGAAAATTTTAGGGTATACGTGATTGTGTTGACGCACAACTTCATGTATACGCTATTCAGCCTAAGGAAACCTGCGTATATGAGGGTTCACTTAAGGAAACTTGCTTTATACCCTTCTGTAAACTGGAAAAACAACGTATATAAAAGATCATAAGAAAAAACAAAAAAAAGGTCTGAAGAAACTGATCAAACTTATAGTTCAAGTTCCTATAGGAATATACTACACAATCACATCAAGAAAATAAATAGCTGAGCCCTGATTGGCTTGAACAAACCCAAACTAGGAACAAAAATACTGTTGTCCCTAGTTGAGTCGCCAATTCTGTTTAGGGATAAATTCCCCTAGGTCTTGGGTTGATACCCTAGCAGATCGGGGGTTATTTCCAAAGAAAAACAAGCATTTCGCATAGCCATGATGCTAATATAATCAAACTACATGAAGAGTGGTGCACTTGAGGGTCCTTCATTTGGGAAGATCCAGCTAGGGTCCAAACCCTCTTGGAGTTCCTTTTGATCCTTCAACCTGCAAAACAATCAATTCCAGAAAGCACAACAGTATATTGACCAAACATCATAAAGAAATCATCTTCATAGTATATTGAAAGGTAGTTAGTTATATAATTAAAAAAACCATTCATATGTGAATCATAACACTGATATCATAAACATGAAGAAGATTTATATCAGGAACAAGACAAGTGTTTCTTTTATTATAGATAACTAAAGTACAGAAATGAATGATTTCACATGAGTCTTCCTTTCACAGGCTCCAAGCGAAACAGTCCTCTAGATTCGTCCAGTCTCAAGCCTTCAACAAACTCCTTCCATGACTTACTCCAAGATATCTCATGTAGTGGAAAGACATCATAACTCAAGGAAACAAGGGTTTCCTATAATGGGGGAAGTGCTAGAAGCACAAGGATCTTCAGACTTGGTCAGAGACAATCTCAGCAGAGTGATTTTTCTCTCTATCTTCTCTCCTTAGGCCTTCCTATTGAAGCCTTTTTATACTTCTCCCAAAGTATTTTTTTAGTTGGGAATTCATTTGGAACAGTTGGGCCACAAGCACTAATAGGTAATCAACAGGTAAAATCCATGATCTTCACCCTAAATTAAGGAGATTTAAATTTTTAAAGTTTTTAAGACATATATGCGGGTTGGGTATACACAAACCTACGTACACACGCATTTAACTCAGGGAAATGTTGCGTATAGGGAATAAAACACTATTTTTTAAGTATTTGGACTAGGTCTGGAAGGAGGGGTTTCCCTAGGCCACGAGTGCAGCATCACAAACATCAAGAGTGAGATTTGGAGCTATAGCAGAACCAAAAGAAATTACAGTAACAGAAGAAAATCAAAAAGTCCAAATTCAAGAAATATCAGATAATAAACATGACCTAGATACTTCAGTCAAAAAAGATTTCATTCCCCCAGATGAAAATTATGAGCATGAAATCCTATGGCATCTTGAATTTGATGGGTCAGTAACCAAACTAGGTGCTGGAGCAAGAGTATTGGTTTACAACTTAGAAAATGATCATTCAGAGGGTCATGCCTATAGATTGAACTTTAAATTTACAAACAATATGGCAAACTATGAAGCACTCCTGTTAGGTTTGAAATTGGTAAAAAGGTTAGGATCCATAAAAGTCTCTATTATGGGAGATTCTGAGTTGGTAATAAAACAAATTAACAATGTTTATATGACTATAGATCCTAGATTAGGATTTTATAGAGGAACAATTGTAGAAATACTAAATAATTTTTTAGAAACCAAGCTTGCTATTATTCCAACAAAAGACAATATGGAAGCTCACAGTTTAGCGATGTTTGCTAGTACTTGCAAGTTACCATTTCAGCCCAACCATCAGTACACTGCCGAGGTTAGGCATAGACCTGCTATTCCTGACAACTTAAAGAACTAGCAAGTATTTTAGAATGATCAACGAATTAACAATTTTTTGACTTTAGATAAGGAATTTGTAAATAGCGACAAGGACACAGACATAGCATTAGATTTTGATTACACTAGTCAAGTAGAAATTAACAAAGTAGAATATGATCAGATAAATAGATTACATCCCACAAAGTTTACAAAATAGGATATTCGAAACCTAAAACAAATGGAGATTGATGAAGCAATTGATGAAGAATCTGAAGTCATTAATATTAAAGACAATTTTCTACCCAAAGGATTAACTCCTTTGGAGGACTTATTTGATTCAAACAAAATTCCTAAAAAGCCTAAAATGGAACCCTTGAAATAAGACATTGAAGAGTGTAACATAGGCTCTCAAGAGGATCCCAAAATGATAAAACTTTAAAAATCTTTTCCTCCCAATGAAAAAGTGAAATATATAGAACTGCTAAAGGAATTCTAGGATGTTTTTGCCTGGAATTATGAGGACCTTAAGTCCTATGATACCAACATAATATAGCACACCATCCCATTAAAAGAAAATCAAAAGCCTTTTAGATAGAAACTTAGAAGGATCAACCCTGTTCTATTGCCTTCAATCGAAAAAGAGATCAAAAGAATGTATGAAGCTAAGATTATTACACCATTTAGATTCTCAGACTCAGTTTCTAATTTGGTAACTACAAGAAAGAAAACTGGTGAAATTAGATTGTGTGTTGACCTTGATAGAGTCGGTCCTTATAGCCCTCCGTCAGAGACCAGTTCACTTTTTTCATATCATTCTTAGGTGTCTCGCTCGTTCCACTTTGTTTCATTTTACTAGGGGCATGCCATTCACTGACGAGGGGGTCTGATTCTCTTGTGTTTCCTCATGCTTGTACCTGCAGGGTTAATTAAAATCCTAAAAAATCACTGAAGTTCACGGTCATTGCATTCATGGTCATAAATGATTAGTTTCGTTAAAAAGAGTCTTTAGTCCTCGAGTCTAGGGTTTTCACTCCTTTGCATACATGTAATAAAGGCCCACAGGTCATGAGATTGGTTTCAAAAGATTTCTATTTCACGTTTGTTATCAAAAAACATTTGAAGACATTTCTAGTCCAAAACTCTGTTTTGGAACTAGAAATTGTCAAACTTCAATTTCTTGTAATAAATGTATTTTTTCCACCATAATAAATTTCATAGCAAGCCTTTGATCTTTGCCAAAGCCAAAATGCCAAAATCTCTGCAAAAATCAAGACATTTCATTAGTCCAAGATTCAAAAAAGCATGATAAAGCCAAAGAAAAGCATTGTATTAAATGACTAAATGTCAAAATGCCAAACATTATGAAAGTGGGTTATGGAGCAATTTAAAATCAAATCTGATTTGGTGAGATATTTTCTTCCCATATAAATCATGTAAGATCACCCATTTCCACCATTTCTCAAGGCAAAAGTCGAATTTGTGAAGTGGAGAGCAGTAGACGCGTTTGAAGGGTTGATTGACAGGCTTGAGGGTGTGTGCGACCCATACAGAAGGCGTGCGACGCATTGGGTGCGTGCGGTGCACTAGGCTCCACTGGCCAGCATAAATTTGCATGCGCGCGATGCATAGGGAGAGCCCTACGCACTGGGTAAGCGTGCGACGCATATAACTCAGAACCAAGAAATTTTCACTCCTTCATCCAGATTCGTGCCAAATTACCTCCATCAACTTGCAAGTAGGTTCTTTACATTTGTTCAGTGAATTTTGGGCATGATCATAGTGTTTTGAATACGGAGAAACAAATGTTTAAGATAAAGATTGTAAACACTATGTTTATTGCCAAATTCACTTCTTAGGGTTTAAAAAAAAAATATTAGGGACTATGTGGGGGTTTTGCAAATTTGTGCTATTGATGTCATCTATTTTCAGTGTTGTTTATCCTCATTTTTAACCTCAGCCTCACACTCTCTCTGTGCCATTACTTCTCTGCTGTCATTGTTATGGCCATTGTAAACTCAAGTGACAAAACTACTTTCATTGTGGCTTTCCTATGATACTTGGATACACATGTGACACATTTGAGAAGTCAAGCATACACTAAAATTTTTGCCTTCACTATACCTATATCAGCATACATATTGCAGACATCTTGTGTTCAAAGCCATGTCAGAGACGGATTCAGTTTATGAGCAGGAGTATGACAATGATTCTATAGCTGAGGGTAATGTGCCACGGAGGTCTCACAAAAGTGGCAAAGGTGGTCAGCATGTCAAGGAGGAGCTTACTTCTTTGGCTCAATTGCAGGCTTGCCCGCTTGCAATGGATTGTTTTCAGCATCGGTCATGTTTCCAATACTGTGACATGATCTCACAAACCCAGCATCGTCGTGAACTAGTTCGTTTATTTGTTCTACATTTACATGATGGCCGTGTAAACCTCGCCAGAGTAAATTTCACTTTGTCACCGGAGACTATTGCTCAGGCCACTGGGATACCAAATATATGAGAGGAATGGAACAAATGGCAGCAGTAAGACAAATTCTACTATGAGCCATACATCAAACCTGGGTATATGAGACACCTGAGCACAATTTTTCCTTTCAGATTCCTGAGGGATCAGTTTGCACCATTGATGAAACTCATCATTCGGTATTTCAGTTGCGAGGGTAGATTCTTGCGTCTCTATGCATACCATGTCCATTTGTTGATGCATTTCACCAGGGTACGTATGATGAACATTCCATATTTCATGTGTTGCAACATAGAGAGGATGGTGGTTTTAGTACAAAAGAAGATCCCAGCACAGCAGCATAGAAGTATATATCATTACGCACTGATCAAGATCATAGTGGTACATCAGTTGACACAGCAGGGCATTACTTGGGAGGATTTCATCTCCCGTGGCTTCTTCATAGCGCCACAGCCACTTCTCGAGATAGTTCATGATGAGGGAGAGCCTTCACACCAGCCTGACATTCTTGAGACCGAGCATATAAGTGCTCCATTTTATGTGACATACCAGTCAAGCCACAGGGCCTTATTTGCATCTACACAATGAGTACTATCTCCACCCGGGGTGGAAGGGGTCTCGTTGACTCCATCAGCAGAGCGAGTATTATCTCCACATGATGTGGAAGGGGTCTCACCTTCTTCTTCAGCACAGGTATAGATCTAGGACAGGGGCAAGAGGCCTATGCATGATGAGGGTCCTTCAGGAGGCTGGGACACTGATTTCACGATCATTGATGTTGATGCAAGCTCTCCTAGCTCGGAGCTAAAGGAGATCATCCAGGAGAAAAAAGCTAAGAATGACTCACTAAGAAAGAAATTACAAATGGCTCAGTGGGTGATAAACTACCTGGAGCAGTGTAACAAATAGCTAGAGGATGAACATATACTTTATGAGCTGTGGTAAATCCGTGAGGATCGAGAATTGGCTCGAAAGAGACCTGGTGATATGACACCGGATGATTGAGAGTCTATGCTCATACATGTTAACACTCATCTGGAGAAATTGTTGGCAAAGGCCAATAGAGACAAAGACATGCTTCGTCATATGAAAAATCATTATTGGCTCGTATGCATGTCTGCAAAGCAAAAATGAAGATTTTAAAGCGGAGGTTGAGCAGAGCACTAAAATGGAGGAAAAAGCTTGATCCACTCCAGATTTTGGCCGAGGCTTCATTGGCTAGACATAATACATGATGGAGGGTCTTCGCTCTGAATTTGAGCAATTTCGGAGAAATGTTTGTCATTTTGAAAAATTTTGGCTTAAAAACATGTTTTTCAGCTCAACGAGTAGCACGTCGACGTGCTCGCTTTTGATTGGGACACTTACCGAAGGAAAAATTTATATTTTTGGGTTTTTCATGGTAATTTATGCATGCTCAAGTATTTCTGAAGCATTTCATCAAGTTCTGGATGATCAAAAGGCCCAAAAACACCATGAAAACCACCTTGCTGCCACCTTTTGCTCCAGCAGGAAGTACTTTTGGGAGAATGACATTTTGAAGGGGAAAATGAGCTCCAAATTGGGAAATTCCACTTGGGCTGGATAGCAGACATCAAGGGCTCTCCAAAAAAATATTGTGAGATTGATTTTGATATTAGGAAGTGCCCCAAAAGTAGGCTGAAAGGCGCGCAATGCATAGAGCTCAGGCGCGTAGTGCATAGAGATTTTTGGTCAAATTTTCACCTTCTAGCTCAGAATTTTGGCCAGTTATGACCAGTTTCACCTCTTGATGTGATTTTTGACCCAACTTGATGTAATTTGATGTACATTATGTAAATTTGGAACTTATTTACCTATTCTAGATGATTCATTAAAAAAATAGTAAAAATTTAATGAATGGATCAGTTTCCCTTCTTTTAGAGGCAAGTTGTTTTGGATACCTAGATTTTAGTTCCATGATTAGAATTAGTTCAAACTGCTCCTAGAAGGAGGAGCTCGACCCTTAGAGGTGTGGGAAGGGGTTAGGAGGTCTATATGATGTAATTTTTGAGACATTCTACAGGTTGGACTCTTGGGAAGGATTTTGGCACACTATTGTACATATTTTTCATATTTTGGCTAAGGAAAGATCAGAGGTTTTGCAGCACCTATTTGGATTCTTGTGGATTTCAGTTCTTGATGGTGTTTTCTCTCAGTTTATTGTAAGTTCCTTCATGTTTAATGTATTCCATTCCTTTCTTGTGCTTCTGAAACTAAATGAATGAGTAAATGAGGTTGAATCCATTGATTTCAGTGCTCTGCCTTTGAATTTGTTTAGTTTTATATGTTTTCGCCTGTTTGGAGAGGATCCATGTTCTTCCTTGCTCTCTCCAACTCCTTTTCATTCTGATCCATCCATACACTTAATCAAAAAGCATTAATACTACTGCCTACCTCACCCCAACTCGAACTTTGCAAAGATCTGGCCTTATCCCCGGACCCAAAATTGGTTTTTCCCATTTCTCCAACAAAACCCAAAAATCAAAATCAAACTCTCATATCTTTTTACTAGCCTAAAATCAATTCCAATTTTAAATTCATCTCACACCCTATTGCTCATTTTATCGATATTTACTGGAGAGAGCTCTCTCCTGTCCTCGTAGGGCTAGCTACGAGGCTGAGCGTGGTTTGATGTGGCCTTGAGTTTTACCTTATTTCAGCCTAAGGTAGATTTGAGCGCTAACATAGTGGCGACCATACTGGGGAAAAACTAAATGTCAATGGTTTGCTTGTTGATGTGTTTGTTTCATGAGTCTTAGACAGTGTCTGAAATCACGCCAGGTAGCTTTCGAAACACTTTTGCCATACATAAGCGTAAGTAGATAAACACTGCTTCAGTCGATCTTCGGTTAGCTTGTGAATGCAACACTTGATTTGCAAAATCACCCTAGTATATTTGTTCATTCTAGACATTTGGATGATTGAGTCTAGAAGTCGATAGGCTGAATTACTTATATTCCTTTGATCTTTTGATAAAGCACACTGGTTTCAAGAAGACATACTAGAGCTAATCCAGATCCGAATCCGGCTCCTGTCTACAAAAATCCGAATTCGATTCCCAGACTCCTTCGTCAAAAAGCTCTGTGACTCCCGTGATTAAATCTCATTCATGTCCTACAATTTTTGAATATCTTGAAGAACTTGCTTTTGATGAAAAGTTTGAACTGTCATTGTTTAAAACCAAGTCTGAAAATGCTCTTGATTCTATAGTTCCAAATCCTGATTTCGCTGTTTCTCTTCAAATTGAAAAGTGTAATAAGTCTATTGAGAATTTTATATTAAGACAGCTCCAAACTACAATTTAGGTTACGAATATCATTGATTTTCTAGAAACTGCATCTGCTACCATTGGATCGTCCATTACGGCATCCACCTCTAGAATTCCTACTAAACTGAATTTCATTCCCACCATCTCTGTGGAACCTATTATTTTTGATCAAAAGTCTGCAGTCAATTCGCCTTCATCCACTGTTTCTACGCCTAAAACTGCATCTCCTCTACACACACCTCCTCATACACCTCACACCTCCACTGCACATACTCCTGTTGGGTTGTGTTATATTCTTTACACGACTAACCTACATAGTGAACTGGGGGGTTAGAGGGGGGGTGGAGCCCCCCCTTCGCTGCGTCGATTGCGCAGCGGGGGGCGAAGCCCCTCTCTATGGTGTTCGGGGCAGCGCCCCGAAATTTTTTTTTTTGGACCCTATATTAGGTTGGGCGAACCTACCTATGGTTTTTCAGTCCATAGTTTTGGATGCGATGGTTTTCGGTCCATGGTATTGGATGCTTTGGGATGTATAAATATGTATTGTAACATTGAGAGGAATATAATGAAAAATCAAGCTGGTAGTCTCAGTTTTGAGATCTAGTGGGAAATCTCTGTGTATATGTGTTTTATGGGTTATGCTCTTGCATTTTTATTTTCTTGTGATTTAGAATTCGTATGCAGGTAATTTCTGTACGCGGTTAAAACCTACAACTCCCCTAACATCTCCAAGGTCGACTGCAAATCCACCAAGAGCCATGGCTACTAGATTTGCACCTCTTGCTTTGCCGGCCAATTTGGATCCTATGCATGCTAATTATCAAAGCAAGATTCCTATATTCGATGGCACACCACAGAGTATATCAGCTCAGCAGCATATTGTCTGAATGACAGACTTTTTGGACCTGCATGAAATTGATGCAGAAAATGTCTCAATGATATTTTTTGCCCAGAATTTTGGAGGAGAGGTTCGTAAATGGTTCAGAGCTTTACAAGCAAGGAGGATCAACAGATTACAGGAACTTCAAACTTTGTTTCTAGATCGGCGAGAAATGAAGAAATATCCATTGCAAATCACTTCAGAGTATACTAGCATCAAGCGTAATCCTGGTGAGTCTGTTCAGGATTATATTATCAGATTTAATGCAGTGTATAATGCAATTCCAGATGACTTAAGACCGTCCAAAATGTCAGCTCTTCTTAAATTCCCGGATGGTTTTGATCTGGAGATGGCTTATTCACTACGAGACAGAGATCCGCCTACCTTAGAAGATATGCAAAAGATTTTCATTAGTGTTGAGGCGAATTTGAATGGTAAGAGAGCATGGTTGAAAGCAGAGAAAAGAGTGACTATAAAGGAAGAGTCTACATCAAAACCACCCTGGCTTCGTGAGATGGAAAAAATGTTCAAAATAATCAACCTTGATAAACTAGAAACACAGATTCGTAATCCAAATTACCGTGGCCAGCAAAACCCATAGTTCAGAATTAAGAAGCGTGAACAACGAGCACAAGAGCTGGCAGCGCAGTAGCAGATTAAAACTCCTCTTTTGCAGAATTTTGTGAGTCAAGGTTCAGATGATGATGATGATGTAGTAGGGGACCAAAATCACTTCTTTACTCCCGAAGATCTGCCAATTTACATCACTGAGGATGAATAGTATGGAGAAAGTTCAACTGCCGAGAAAGATGAAGATTTCATCTTAGCAAATGATGCAGATTTAGAGGAAGAATTAGATGATTACCAAAGAGGATATTTGAATGCTTTGTCCACTCAATAGAAGTAGTACTCATTAAGAAACCGAGATGTACCCATAAATCCAATTCAGAAAAGAAAAGAAGCTATAGCATCGAAGACGGATTCACCCATACCACAGAAGAAAGGAAAAGAGACAATTGATCCCACAGCTAGTAAAATATCATCAGCAGAAAAGGCAAATCAAACAAGTATAATCAAGGATAAGAAGGAAGTTTTGGTCAAAGAAGTCGAAAAAGTTTCAGCATTTAGTTTGGAAAATGAAATTTCCAAATTAAAAATATCTATTCCTTTGACAGAAATCATGAAGAACAGCAGCTACTGTGGTCAAGTCTCCAAAATTCTGAATTTTGATCCAATGTTTGACACGGTAAATGTTGATGATGATCAGCCAGAATTGATATTTGGGCAAAGAGAAGCCAATCAATCATCCTGTAAATTATGTACATACCGACTTAGAGTCGTTTGTGTTTCTTGATGATAGTTTTAATGATATAGATAGTCAATTAGTTTAGGTAGAAGATATACCAGAAATCACTGAGAATGTTAGAGAAGTTCTGCAAAAAGAGAGAAGAGAAAAGAAAACTACTGTGGAGCAATCAGCTAAAGACAATGGGCAGCAAACAGGAAAAATAGAGCTGGTGCAATTTCAGCATTTAGAGGATGATGAAGATGGTCTTTGGACCATGGATTTTGATGGCGCAGTAGGTAGTGATGGTGCTGAAATTGGTGTTTGGATTCGCAGTCCATTTTCTACTATAGATAAGGTTCCAAGCAAAGTGAGAGTGTGTTCCTACAAGCTAGCATTTGACTGTTCTAATAATGAAGCGGAATATGAGGCTCTAATTGCTGGCCTTAAGATTCTTAGAAAGCTGAAAGCGAAAAGGATTGCAGTCTATGGTGATTCAGAGTTGGTGATAAAGCAGGTTAAGGGTGAGTTTCAGGCCAAACATCCTCGCATGAGATCTTACCATAATGCAGTCTTAGATATTCTGAAGTTATTTTCTGATCATACCTTGACATGTGTGCTTTGCATACAAAATGGTGTTGCTGATGGACTTGCTAAGGCAACAAGAAACTTAAAAATTTCGATGAATTCCAGCAACAAGTTCGAGATTCATGTGAAACATTGTCCCACCATTCCAAACAATCAACGATGTTGGCAAGTCTTTTAGGATGACAAGGAGATTAATCATTTTCTGCAGAATAAGGGTAAGTTCAAAGACACCTCCATAGATACAGAACATGATGATGGTACTGATGATATACAAATAAATCAAATGGAAGTACTGCAACTTAAAGTTAACATCATTCCTAAGGGATTGATTCCTTTGGAGGAACTCTTTGACCAAGATGATGTAGCCCGTAAACCAACATTGAGGCCAACTAAAAAGGGTGTTGAAGAGGTAAATATTGGGACAACTGAGAATCCCAAGATGATAAAATTATCAAATTCATTATCACCAAAGATAAAGGCAGAGTATGTGAAGTTGTTGTCTTTATTTTCTAATGCTTTTGCATGGGATTACTTAGATTTAAAAACATACGACACTAATATTATTCAGCATACTATCCCCATAAAATCAAATCAGAAGCCTTTTCGTCAAAAGTTGAGGAGAATCAATCCAAAGCTGCTACCATTGATTGAAAAAGAGGTAAACAGATTGTATAAGTCAAGAATCATTGTGCCTATCCAATTTTCAGATTGGATATCAAATTTGGTGCCCATGAGAAAGAAAGCAGGTGAGATCCGTTTATGTATCGACTTCAGAAATTTGAATAAAGTATCATTAAAATACAATTATCCACTGCCAAAAATGGACCACATATTGCAGCGAGTAGTTGGAGCATCAAGGATGTCACTACTCGACGGCTATTCAGGATATAATCAAATGTTAGTGCATGAAGATGATCGTGACAAGACTGCGTTTAACACTCCGTGGGGAACGTTTCATTATGCAAAAATGCTATTTGCTTTGAAGAATGCAGGAGCCATTTTTCAGCGTGCAATGGACATATCTTTAGCCAACGAGAAAGATGTATTTTTGGTTGTTTACCTTGATGATTTAACTGTGTTTTCAAATTTTGATGAAGAACATTTATATCATTTGAAAGTTGTTTTCCAAAAGTGCAGAAAATATGGCATTTCGCTGAATCCGAAAAAGAGTCTTTTTGCCATGGATGAGGGCAAGCTCCTTGGCCACATCATATCGAAAGATGGCATCCGTGTTGACCCTGCACGTGTTGAATCCATCCAGCAAATTGAACAACCCCGGAACAAGAAAGAAATACATTCCTTTAATGGTAAAATGAATTTTCTGCATCGTTTCATTCCAAATCTTGCTGATCATCTTAGAGAAATCACGAATATGTTGAGAAAGGACAGTCAGGTAAAGTGGACAGAAGAGGCAGTGAAATCATTCAATTTAGTGAAGTTAGCTCTTTCTTCAGCTCCTATTTTAATCAACCCGGACTACATGCAGGACTTTATTTTGTTTTCGTTTGCTTCTGAGCACACTTTGGCAACTGTTTTAAAGCAGAAAAGAGATGGAGTTGAGAAGCCCATTGCCTTTTTCAGTCGGATTATAAGGGATAGAGCATTGAAGTACAATATTATTGAGAAACAAGCACTTGCGCTTGTAAAGGCCTTGAAATATTTCCATGTGTATATACTACATTCCCACATTATAGCATATGTTCCTAAAGAAGCAGTTAAAGATGTTTTGGTACAGGCAGATCTAGAAGGAAGACAGGGTAAGTGGATCGCTACGTTGTTAGAATACGATGTGGAGATTAAACCAACCAAGTTGATCAAAGGACAAGTACTCGCCAAGCTCATGGCTGAAACAAATCTGCATGGTCTAGATATAATTTTGATCGCTGCCATGTCCAACGAAGATGAGGAGAGCACGCCATTTCAGGTATCTTATATTTTTGTTTCTTCCCCTTAGTATGCTAACATCTTATATGTACTTCAGAATTTATCTCCACCACCCGGGATGCCTAGAAATAAGAGTAGAACATTGAAGTTGAGAGCTGCAAAGTTTTGCATACTGAATTCTGCATTGTATTGGAAAGACCCGGGTGGAATGTTATTGAATTGTTTGGTAGAGGAGGAAGCCAAAAGAGTTTTGGAGGACTTCCATAGAGGATATTGCGGGGGCCATTTGTTTTGGAAAAACACAATGAATAAGATTCTAAGGGCAGGGTATTATTGGCCTTCCTTTTTTTCAGATGTATATAAGGCTGTTAAGAATTGTCATGAATGCCAAATTTTCGAAGGGAAGCAGAAACTACAGCCTTTGCCTCTCAAACAAATTGAAGTTAGTGCACCATTCCAGTAGTGGGGATTGGATTTCACCGGGGAAATCCACCCAACATCTTCTGGACAGCATAGATGGATATTGACAGCTACGGACTACTTCACGAAATGGACCGAGGCCATCCCCACTCGATAGGCCACGGATGCGGTAATTATTTATTTTCTTGAAAATAATATTCTGTCACACTTTGGGTGTCCTAGTAAGATAATCACAGATAATGCAAGCGGCCTTCAAGTCTAAGAGGATGGTTGAATTTTGCTATAAGTACAATATCAGCTTGGGACATTCGACCACATACCATCCGTAAGGAAATGGCTTACGGAATCTTCAAATAAGTACTTGGTAAACATCATTAAGAATTGCTGGAAATCAATAAAAAGGGTTGGCACAAGAAATTAGTGAATGCACTGTGGGCTGATAGGGTAAGTCAGAAAAAGTCTATTGGCATGTCTCCTTTTGAGTTGTTGTACGGGATAGACACGGTTTTTCCTACTTCGCTTGCTGTCCTGGTAGTCAAATTGCTTCAGGAAGCTGGTAGTGAGGAAGATCCCATGTAGCGGAGGATTAATCAGATGATTCATTTACAGCATACATGGGAGGAGGTATTTCAAAATACTTTCAAGTTGCAGGAATGCATCAAGAAGATTTATGACAGGAAGACAAAGGCCGATAAGTTTCAGCTAGAAGATGTGGTTTTGAAATGGGATGCTCGGAATGAAGATAAGGGAAAGCACGACAAATTTGAAAACCTATGGAAGGGTCCTTTTAAGATTGTAGTGTATCGTGGTCAAAACACCTTTCTTCTCAAGGAAATGAATGGAGATGATTATCCTGGAGGGCCGATCAATGGTCAGCTACTAAAACGATACCACTTCTAAGTATTTTCTAATGACTTCATCATCACTGTATATATCTTTTTACTTCTGTTTTATTGCAAGTATGTACTGATCTTTTATCTTCAGTCTGGGGCCCGGAGTGAAGGCTATAATTCTGAAGATGGAGTTTGGTCAATTTAAAGTTTGTCAAGTCAGGTTTTGTCAGTCTTTTAGTTTAAAAAATCGAGTCAGTTTTGGTCAAAATTCAATCGGTTTTCAATCAAGTTTGTAGTCAATAAATGTATTAAAGGTGTTGTGTTATCTATTGAAATAATGACTCCATTGCCCAATGGACGAAGGAACTGTCTAACTCCCCCAAATATCTACCATTCTTGGTATCTCCTCGGACCCACCATCCCCATTGGAGCCAATGTTAGAGTCGGTCCTTACAGCCCTTCGTCAGAGATCAGTTCGCTTTTTGCATATCATTCTTAGGTGTCTCGCTCGTTCCACTTTGTTGCATTTCACTAGGGGCATGCCATTCACTGACGAGGGGGTCTGGTTGTCTTGTGTTTCCTCATGCTTGTACCTGCTGGGTTGATTAAAATCCTTAAAAATCACTGAAGTTCACGGTCATTGCATTCATGTTCATAAATGATTAGTTTCTTTAAAAAGAGTCTTTAGTCCTAGAGTCTAGGGTTTTCACTCCTTTGCATACATGTAATAAAGCCCCGCAGGTCATGAGATTGGTTTCAAAAGATTTCTATTTCACGTTTGTTATCAAAAAACATTTGAAGACATTTCTAGTCCAAAACTCTGTTTTGGAACTAGAAATTGTCAAACTTCAATTTCTTGTAATAAATGTATTTGTTCCACCATAAGAAATTTCACAGCAAGCCTATGATCTTTGCCAAAGCCAAAATGCCAAAATCTCTGCAAAAATCAAGACATTTCATTAGTCCAAGATTCAGAAAAGGATGATAAAGCCAAAGAAAAGCATTGTATTAAATGACTAAATGTCAAAATGCCAAACAATATGAAAGTGGGTTATGGAGCAATTTAAAATCAAATCTGATTTGGTGAGATATTTTCTTCACATATAAATCATGTAAGATCACCCATTTCCACCATTTCTCAAGGCAAAAGTCGAATTTGTGAAGTGGAGGGCAGCAGACGCATTTGAAGGGTTGATTGACAGGCTTGAGGGTGCACGCGACCCATACAGAAGGCGCGCGACGCATTGGGTGCGCGCGGCACACTGAGCTCCACTGGCTAGTATAAATTTGCATGCGCGCGACGCATGGGGAGCGCGCTACGCACTGGGTAAGTGCGCGACGCATATAACTCAGAACCAAGAAATTTTCACTCCTTCATCCAGACTCGTGTCAAATTACCTCCATCAACTTGAAAGTAGGTTCTTTACATTTGTTCATTGAATTTTGGGCATGATCATAGTGTTTTGAATATGGAGAAACAAATGTTTAAGATAAATATTGTAAACTCTATGTTTATTTCCAAATTCACTTCCTAGGGTTTAAAAAAAAAAATATTAGGGATTGTGTGGGGGTTTTGCAAATTTGTGCTATTGATGTCATCTATTTTTAGTGCTGTCTATCCCCATTTTTAACCTCAGCCTCACGCTCTCTCTGTGCCATTACTTCTCTGCTGTATTTTTTGGCTAAGGAAAGATCAGAGGTTTTGCAGCACCTGTTGGGATTATTGTGGCTTTCAGTTCTTGATGGTGTTTTCTCTCAGTTTATTGTAAGTTGTTTCATGTTTAATGTATTCCATTCCCTTCTTGTGCTTCTGAAACTGAATGAATGAGTAAATGAGGTTGAATCCATTGATTTCAGTGCTTTGCCTTTGAATTTGTTTAGTTTTATATGTTTTCGCATGTTTGGAGAGGATCCACGTTCTTCCTTGCTCTCTCTAGCTCCTTTTCATTCTGATCCATCCATACAATTAATCACAAAGCATTAAGACTACCGCCTACCTCACCCCAACTCGAACTCTGTAAAGATCTGGCCTTATCCCCGGACCCAAAATTGGTTTTTCCCATTTCTCCAACAAAACCCAAAAATCAAAATCAAACTCTCATATCTTTTTACTAGCCTAAAATCAGTTCCCATTTTAAAGTCATCTCACACCCTATTGCTCATTCTATCGAGATTGACTGGAGAGAGCCCTCTCTTGTCCTCATAGGGCTAGCTACGAGGCTGAGTGTGGTTTTATGTGGCCTTGAGTTTTACCTTATTTCAGGCTAAGGTAGATTTGAGCGCTAACAAACCTTAGGAATTTGAATAAAGTTTCATTGAAGGATAACTACCCCCTCCCTAAAATGGACCACATATTACAAAGGGTAGTAGGTTCCACTAGAATCTCACTGCTAGATAGGTTATCTGGTTATAACCAAATCCTAGTCCACCTAGATGATCAGGTAAAGACTGCATTCACTACACCATGAGGCACTTTCATGTATGTTAAAATGCCTTTTGGGTTAAAAAACACAGGGGCCACCTTTCAAAGAGCAATGGACATAGCCTTTGTGAAAGAAATTCACGACTTCTCGGCAATACACCTAGATGATATCACAACATTCTCTAAATTAGATCAGCAACACCTGGATTATCTTAGGCAGGTTTTTATCAAGTGTAGTAAGTATGGAATTTCCCTGAATCCTAAAAATCTTTATTTGGATTGAAAGAGGGGAAACTACTAGGCCACATAATCTCCAAAGATGGCATTTGATTGAACCAACCAGAATTGAAGCTGTTTTGCAAATACCACATCCTAGGAACATCAGAGAACTGCAAGCATTTTTAGGTAAAATAAACTTTTTGAGAAAATTTATCTCTAACTTCGCTGAACTAATTAGATGACTAAACAACATGTTAAAGAAATATTTGACTATTAAATGGAATCTGGAGGCTAAAAAGTCATTTGAAGATATAAAGCTAGCCTTAACACAAACACCAGTCCTCATCAGTCCAATGTTTGATAGGGATTTTATCATTTTTTCTTTCGCCTCAGAACATACAATCGCTGCAGTCTTACTGTAGAGAAATGATCAGGGTTTTGAACAACCAATAGCTTTCTTTAGTAAAGCTAAGTGAGATTCACCTTTAAAGTATAATATAATGGAAAATCAAGATTTTTCTCTAGTTAAAGCTATTAAAGATTTCAGAGTTTATATCTTGTACTCTCATATAGTAGCTTATGTTCCCAATGCTATAGTCAAAGAGATTCTAATATAGGATGGACCAAATGGAAAGAGAGAGAAGTGGATAACTACCATATTAGAGTATTATTTAGAAATTAAACCTACAAAATTGATCAGGGGCCAAGGTTTAGCCAAGCTCATGGCTGAATCAAATTGTTAGGCTCTAGACCTAAATTTCATTGTAGAATTGGAAAATGAAGAGGAGATGGCAACTCCACAGATCAGACAAGCCTTTATATATTCACCATGGTATGTTGATATATTATACATTCTAGAAAACCTTCAAGCTCCTCTTGAGTTGTCCAAAACTTCAAGTAGGTTCTTAAAAATGAAATCTTTAAAGTTTTGCATAATTGACAATGCTTTATTTTGGAAAAATCATGAAGGCATCCTTCTTAATTGTTTGTTAAAGGAAGAATCTGACAAGATATTGCAATAATTTCATGCAGGTGATTGTGGTGGACATCTCTACTTGAAGACCACAGCTGATAAAATCTTAAGAGCTAGGTTTTACTGGCCCACTATGTTTGTTGATGTAAAGAAATTTGTAATCTCACGCCACAAATGTCAGAATTTTGAGGGAAAAAGAAAACTACTGCCATTATCTTTGAAACCTATATTTACCGAAACACCATTTCAGCAATGGGGTCTTGACTTCATTGGTGAAATTCACCTCCCTTCCTCTACCCAACATAGATGGATCTTGACTGCTACAGACTATTTTGCAAAGTGGATAGAAGCCATACCCTCAAGGCAAGTCATTGATACTGTTATTATAGGTTTCCTTGAGACCAACATTCTATCCAGATTTGGTTGCCCTACCAAGATCATCACAGATAATGCAATGACCTTCAAATAAAAGAGGATGATTGATTTCTACCACAAATATCATATAACCCTTGGTCACTCCACAACCTACTATCCCCAAGGAAATGGACTTGCAAAGTCTTCCAATAAAAGTGTAGTAAACATCTTCAAAAAACTACTGGAAGATAACAAGAAAAGTTGGAATAAGAATATAGTAAATGCCTTATGGGCAGATAGGCTAACCCCAAAGAAATCCATTGGTACCAGTCCCTATCAACTAGTTTATGAAATGGAGGCTGTCTTCCCATCTTCTTTGGGAACACTAGTGATGAAACTGCTTCAAGAAGCACAAGTTGAGCCAAATGACATTCAAAGGAGGATCAACCAGACAAATCACTTGCAGTAGACTAGGGAGGAAGTCTATATCTGATCCCAAATTGTGTGGGAGAAAATAAAAAAGGCTTTTGACAAAAGAACGAAGGCAGAAGATTTCTACCTAGGAGATAAAATTTTGAAATGGGACTCAAGAAGGGAAGAAAAAGGTAAACATGGGAAGTTTGACTTCTTGTGGAAAGGGCCTTACATTATTTATGCTTTCAGAGGTAACAATGCTTATTTTCTCAAAGAATTGGATGGTGCAGAGGTAGAAGGAGGACCAATTAATGGTCGAATGCTAAAGCAGTATATAGATCCCAGTAACTAATTAAACTAATCAATTGTACATATTATATCCTTTTCTAAAAGTTCAGTGTGGATTGGATGGTAAATTTTTGGAGTTGAAGCTCGAAGAGAAGGCCCTAAGCTTCAACGGTTTCACTATCATAAGTATCAATAAAGTAGCAAAGTAAAAGGGAAAGTTGTAGAGTAGAATCACAACAATTCAGAAGGCCATTGATCTACTAGTTCTTGACATTTCACCAAGAAATGCCATCCCCAAGTGGAGCCACTGTTAGGTTTCTATACCAATAGGAGTCGTAATTTATGAATGGTTGAGATTTAAACCTGTAATATGTACACACCTTTGCTTTCTACAAATGTTTTCCATATTCAAAAAATAAAAAAAAAATAAAAAAAATGTAAAGAGGGTGTGTCCTAAAAGAAAGATCAAATGACAAAAAGAATGAAAAAGGTCAAAAAAAAAGAAAAATAACCCCAAGGAAAAAGAAAAATACCATGAAAGTGTGCAAGTCCAAATGCCACTACCATTTACTTTTTATGCATTATAATGATTGTGTGCAACTTGTTGTTCATGCCACAATCCATGGTAATCAAACAATTTAATCTTGGTTATTCCATGCTTTAAATTTCATGTTTAGAGATAGAGAATAAAATCTGACCAAACAGTGTAATCTTGGCAGATAAGTAGATAAGTAGAGAGAATAAAAGGAGCTCAACAGTTTAATTTGAGCCCTTGGATGTAATAAGGATAGACTTAGATAGATTTCTATTGTAAAAGAAAAGATAAAGTTTTGATAAGGGTTTGCCAGCTTAAGTGCACCCTAATAAAGAGTAGAAGAAATTGTAGGATGAGTAGATGGGTAAGTAGTTGAATGGTTGCAGAATTATGATGAATGATTAGTTAAGATCATATAATTTACTTTCATCATCAAAATACTAAAGCATGGATGATAATTGAGCAGTTAAAAAAAGTCAATTGGTTAATTTCCCCATTAATTTCATGCTTAATTTTACTAACTTCCCATATCTGAAGACAAAAGTACCTCAAACCTTGAGTTAAAGGGGCTCAGAGCATTTCTCTGACTTCTGGAGGGACCAAACCATCGGCCCAATAACTTATAAGATCTGAGTATTAAAGCCCCCTTACCAGTATTCAACCCTCTATAATTCATTCATTTTATCTGAAAAATCCCTTTTCCTAAAGGTGAAATCACCATTTACCTAGGGAAAGTTATTACCCCTACACAAAAATCCTTGTTCCACAAAAACCCACAAAAAACAATTTAACCTAAGTTATAATGTGTAAATGTAAACATGTAAACAAATGTCAAAAACATTATACTTAGCGCGAAAATCACTTTTCCGAGTTCATTTCATATTAACCTTTAATTTTAACTATAGTTATTAACCCCCGAAAATAAACCCTTACCCATATATTTTATTAAATCCCATATCATAAATATCCCACCCCGAAGGTTTGAAACATAAGACTTATTAATAAATTAATTAAATGCATTAATTAGTCGATCAACGACTAATTAAGAAACATAAGTCTCCACTGAATAAGAAGAGTAATTAGTCAATCAGTGACTAATTAAATCTCTCATTGCCAATCAAATCACCCTCGATGTCCTTAAGGCTCCCTAATCTGCAGTTGATTAACCTTTCCACTTAGTAACCCTCTTCGGGCCCCTCCATTAAACCTATGATCAAATCATCTCCCAATCACTGTGCGATATGACCCCTTGAGATCCGATGGCTGATGCTCATATCGGGCGGCCCCCGAAGGCCGACCTTTACCCTTCCGATGTCAGCAGTTTCACTGTTCACCCTGCCACTACGTGGTGCCTGATGAATGGCATCACGCGGCCTTGTTATAGACATTTTTGGGCACTGCAACGTCAATCATAAATGTCCATAAACTAGGGGCTACTAAGTCCCTAAAAGTGTTGCTTCATTGCCTAAGGGAACAAGGTCAGCTGATTACATCATCTCCCAGAAGTTCTCCACTAAAAAATGCTCAGAAATGGTCAAAGCTGGACCATACTGAATACCCAGTGCAGAGGGTGTGATGCATATCACCTTCCCAGTGTAAAGGGTGCGATGCATACTAAATGGACCCTCTGTAGGGTGCGATGGTTGGGAATGGACAAATGGCAGGGACAATTTGCGAGGTGGAAGATCATGTAATCTTCCAGAAACTTCCCCTCTGACACTTGCCTCTCTATTTTTGACCAGGGATGAGTAGAGATCATTAGTCTCCAAGTGGAATCAAGAACTATCAGAGAGAGGACACTAATCAAGACCCCAGAAGATGACTCACCCCCCTACAATCATCTATATATGGATCCCTCATCACAGAGATCCAGGGGACTGGAATCTTGTATCTTGTAGAGAAGTACTGTTGGTTTTATGGTGAAACTTCATAGTGTTGGGTGATCTAAGCTTTACTTGAGGTGAAGAAGGGCTTTCTTGCTAGAGGATGATGTTGGGTCAGAACATATGGTTGTAATCCTCTTGCTATTCTTGATCT
>APFE030000827.1:161259-174944 GCA_000404065.3 Pinus taeda
AGGTAAGAACCTACGTGCGGAGCATGTAAAAGCCCTGCTCCTTTGCCCACTTTCCTGCAGATTTGTTGTTATCTGCTTGAAACTTGGTAGTTAAATTGAGTGCATGACTAAGCAGAAAAAGCTAGAGAAAAATCCCAAACCGTTACCAAAACCAGAGAAAGCTAAGGGACTGGTGACCCTTGGTCGATCGACATACATAGACGAAATCTATAAGAAAGCCGAACCTCAGCCTTTAGTAGGACCCAGGAAAGTTACTTCCAAACAACCTACTAGTTCCCTTCAGGCCTCAGGCTCACCATCTGAAGCCTTTGTTGAGGTGCATAGTCAGACTGACGAACAGGACTTTCAAGAAATTGAAAATTCTATTCCAGAACGACTACAGGAAGGGAACCTAAGTAATCTTTGTGAAGGAGAAGGGGAAACAGGGGAAATTGGAGAGCCAAGATCTCCTCCTAGGATAACTTAGCCATTAAATAGCACAGACAAAGGGAGCGTGGTAAAAATTATTATTGAAGACACCCCATTTCCTCAGACAAAAATTCCAGATAGAGGAATTACTATTAAAACTGTTCCTGTTGAAAACATTCCTCCTCAACCTAGGAATACCCTCTTAGATCTTCCGGAAGGTTATTGGCATATATTTGACCCAATGGCTCAAAATCCGCCAAACACCCAAACCTTTACCTTACTATACCCCATAGTGGATTCCGCAGTAAATGCTCCTATGAAAGAAATCCCCCTTCAACACATTCCTACATTTCACGGACTTACATCAGAGGACCCCGATGCATTCTTATTCGAATTTGATGTGCTATGAAGGGGATATGATTACACCACTGACCCCTAGAAACTAAAATTGTTCCCCTCCACTTTGAAAGGGGCAGCTTTAAGATGGTTTATGGGATTAGGTGGTGGAGTTATAAACAACTGGGAACAAATGAAAGAATCTTTCCTAAAGAAATATCAAGATTACTTTAGGTCTAGAGAACTAAAAGATGAAATATTTCAGATGATAGCTAGACCAAATGAAACATTAGAAGAATATGTGGAATGTTTCCAGTATAATCTGCAAAGATCCCCTTATGCATCGTTGCCTTTACCTGATAATGTGTTGAAAACAACATTAATAAGGGGCATGAAAGAACAGTGGATTGAAACATTAAACATTATGAGGAAAGGGGATATATATCAGGAAAGCTTCGCTGACATAATTGATTTATGTATCAGGAGTTCGAGAGGCTATACTCGAATCAAACCAGTAGAACATGATCGATTTGCATGGGAAAACAAAATTTCATCCGAAGGAGTAACACATGTGGAAATTGGGAATCTATTTGAAAATTTTAAAACTGATATACCAGGAACACTGACTACACAATTGGACATTTTGCAAGCTAAGCAGAAACAAATGGAGGCAGAACAAAATTTAGCAATCTTCTGCCCCAGGTGCAGGAAGAAGCATAGCCATAAGGAGTGTCCATTAGATACAGTTCATACATGCGCCATTTTTACAAGGGATCACTCTACAGAATTTTGACTCTTATTACTTGGACTGAAAGCGGTATATAAGGAAGCAGAAGAAGAACCAGAGGCAGTATATCTATTTAACCAGCATCGTCAGTGGCAGCCATGACAAACTGGTATGTTTTCAAACCCAACTTCTTCTTTTCATTATTCGTAGTACAATACTCAATAGTATAATACATGGCAAAGTCAGTTTCAACCCCCATTTCCAAATTGGTCATCACAGTCGTACCCTTCTGCAAACCCATGGCTAAATCCGACAAGCCAATCAGGCCGATCGAATCCTCCTTATCCCCCACCATACTAGCAGAACAACCCATATCCACCACAATGGACTCCCCCCACTTCACAAAGTTCAGGCTGGCAGAATAACTGGCAGAGACCAACACAACAACCAGTAGGAAACATTCCTTTCCCTCAACCTACACTGCCAGCTTTACAGCAAAACTCCCAATCTAATCTCAGACCCCAACTCCCAGCCCAACCCAATCCAAATCAAAATAACAGACTGGTCCAAGCACTCCAAATTTTAGAAACACCAGAAGAAGGACCTGATCTGAGGGAGTGCAATGATCTGCAGCTAAGATCTGGGCGTATTATTCAAACAGAGGGAAACAAAACAGTTTAGATTGAAGATCAGTTACCTAGAGAACAACTGTTAAAAGAAGAGGATGAAAACAGACAACAAACTCAGAATAAAACAACTACATCCTCTCCTCCATTACCAGAACGTCTAGTTATACCGCGACCTATACACCAACCTAATTTTGACACTCTGGGAGAATTACAAAATTTGTACATAAAAATTCCATTCCTTCAGGCCATTTAGGATATCCCAATATACGCTAAAACTATCAAGGAATTGTGCATAAAAAGACCAAGAAGGAATGTAATAGATAATCCAAGAGTTCAAGTAGTCGGCACTTTATCTGACCTATTATCAGGAAAAGAAACACCTATTAAGTATGAAGACCCAGGTAACCCAATAGTAACTATTCAAATTCATGGCAAAACGTTAGCTAATGCTTTAGTTGATCTTGGAGCTGCAATTAATATATTGACCACGTCTACTTGCCAAAAATTAGGAATTACATCTGCAGAACCCACTTCAACTTTGCTGGAACTGGCTGATCGATCTGTGGTTAGACTAGAAGGCATACTGCATGATGTTATGGTTTCAGTTGATTCCTGGTAATACCCAACTGATTTTATGATAATAAACCCTAAAACCCGACTAGATGGACATCCATTGATCTTACGAAGGCCTTGGCTCGCTACCGCTGATGCCTATATTCGCTGTCGGCAAGGAAACATGATCATAACTAAGGGGGCAGATATTAAGAACTTAGTACTATACCCCCCAGTGCAACCAAGCATCACAATAGTCAAAACTAATAGGCACCATGTATCATATCTTACTGACAACATTAGATCTCCATTAACTATACAAGAGGCACTAGAGTTCAAAAATCAAACAGAAGATGATGCCATCAGTAACTTTATTAGTCAAACTGAACCCACATCTCGTACCCAGTGTCATATGATAAAAGCAACATTTGATAACGAAGTAGAAGAGGAAGCTCTGAATGATGTGCATGACCATACAATCTCTGTCACCTCAGTTGCACATAGTAAAACAGTAGAAATTGAACTTGGGAAGACCTTAAATATTAATGCTAACCTTACATCGGAACAAGAGACAAAACTTATCCATATCTTAACAAAACATAAAAATGCATTAACATGGGATTACCCCGATATGAAAGGAATTGATCCTCAATTGTGTACACACCACATCTACATAGAAAATGATGCAAAACCTGTTAGACAACCTTAGAGAAGGCTAAACCTTCATCAAAGAGAAGTAGTAAAAGTTGAGCTTCAAAAACTTTTAGATGTTAACTTTATCTACCCCATCTCTGATAGTAAATGGGTCTCCCCACTTGTGGTGGTACCGAAAAAGAATGGGAAGTGGAGAATCTGTGTAGACTATAGAGAACTAAACAAGGCAACACAGAAAGATTACTTTCCTCTCCCATTTATTGATCAAGTATTGGATACTTTGGCAGGCAAGAAATTCTTTTCCTTTCTTGATGGCTTCAGTGGGTATAACCAAATACAGATTGCCCCTGAAGATCAGGATAAAACTACTTTTACTTGTCCTTGGGGAACGTTTGCTTATCGAGTTTTACCTTTTGGTTTATGTAATGCCCCTGCCACATTCCAAAGGGCTATTCTTAGCATATTCGCAGATCTAATAAATGAAGGATTGGAAGTATATATGGATGGTTTCACTCCATACGGAGAAGAGTTTGATCCAGCATTGGAAACACTAGAAAAAGTCCTACAATGTTGTATAGCTACCAGGCTTTGTCTAAGCCACGAAAAATGCTACATGATGATGACAAAAGGACTTATTCTAGGACACTATATTTCAGCAGCTGGCATTCAAGTAGACCCAGCCAAAATTCAAATACTCTTGCTTATTCCTACTCCTACTACTCAAACAGAGGTACGTAGCTTTCTTGGATTCTCTGGTTATTACAGAAGATTTATAGAACATTATTCACGTATTGCTGCACCATTGTATGCACTAACTGGTAATATATATTTCCTTTGGACAGAAAAATGCGAACGTGCTTTCAATGATCTGAAAAAGCTTGTATCTACAGCCCCAGTCCTTCGCAGACCAAACTAGGATTTGCCATTCCAGATATCATCTAATGCCTCAGATACAACCATTGAAGCGGTCCTTGGTCAGGAGGAGGATAGAAAACCATACGCTATTTATTACATTAGCAAAAATCTATCCCCTGCTGAATTAAATTATACTGTATCTGAAAAGGAATTCTTAGCTGTTGTACGTGCTATCAATAAATTTAGACATTACATCACTGGATATCCCGTCATCTTGTACACAGATCATTATGCTATAAAGTATTTAGAAAATAAACCTGTCACAAATGGCAGAATAACCAGATGGCTGATTTTATTGCAGGAATTCGACATTACAATCAAGGATCGACCTGGCAAAGAAAACCAGGTAGCTGATTTCCTCTCACGAATGCCAAAACCAGTCGACGCAACAGCAGTTGAAGATCAGTTTCCAGATGAGCATCTCTTTGTTGTTGTTGTTCAAGCACCCTGGTATGCTGATGTCACCAATTACCTAGCAGTAGGTAAGTTACCAAAACATCTAACCCCTAATGAGTGAAAACAGATTGTCCAGCGAAGTACTAGATTTTCCTGGATTGGAGGTTATTTGTTTCACACAGGGGCAGACATGCAAATCAGGCGATGTGTTCGACAAGATGAAATCTTTGATATATTGAAAGCATGACATGACCAACCATGTGCTGGACATTTTGCTGATCGCAGGACTGCACATAAAGTGTTACATACATGGTATTATTGGCCCACAATTTTTAAAGATGCAAAGAAATTTGTCCAAGCATGTGATAGTTGCCAGAGGGCGGGATGCCCTAGTCACTCAGATGAGATGCCCTCGAAACCACAGTTAGTCATTGAACCATTTGAGCGATGGGCCCTTGATTTCGTGGGGCCGATCAACCCACCATCAAACTAGAAAACATACATTCTAGCGGCAACAAAATATGTCACCAAGTGGGTTGAAGTAGATGCCTTGCCTAGAGATACAGAGGAATCTGTTATACAGTTCTTGCTCCATCTATTTGTGCGCTATGACCTCCCTAGAGAGATAATCACAGATGGAGGACCACAGTTTGCTGGAAACAGAATACTGGCAACAATCAACAATTATCATATTCAGCACAAAATGACCACCCCATATCACCCACAGGCAAATGGGCAAGTAGAAAGCAACAATAAGATAATAGAAACAATTCTAACCAAAACAGTTGCATCACATAAATGCGATTGGGTTTCCAGACTACCAAAAGCACTGTGGGCTTATAGAACAACATGGAGAAGCACCACTGGCCACTCACCTTACCAGCTTATGTTTGGAAAAAAACCTATTTTTCCTATAGAATTTGAAATCCAGACATTACGGACAACACAAGAAGTGGGGTTAGACTTAACCGAGGTGCAAACTAATCGATTGCAACAGATTAATGAGCTAGATGGAATTAGACTTTCTGCACTTCAACATACTGCCTTGATACAGCAGCAAAGGGCTAAGTGGCATGATGCTCTCATAAAAAATAGAGTCTTCCATGAAGGAGTCTGGGCTCTTTTATATTACTCTAGATTTCAGGACTTCCCCGGGAAACTCCAGACTCGTTGGTTGGGACCATATGAAATCCAGAAAGTACATGACAATGGTACCCTCACACTGATTACCATTGATGGTTCTGGGTATACCTTTAAGGCAAACGACCATCGAGTCCATCTCTATTGCAAACCACTTACCCGGGAGTCCTTTTGCCAACAATTACGTCAAGATACAAATATGGAGATCCTATGGGAGGAAGACAAGTCTCCTCCACCAGTAATGCACTAAGAAGTTTATTTTTCCTTACAATTTGTATATAATTCTTAGAATTATTTTTGTACATATTTTTACAGCATGTTTTGATTTTTTGTTGTTCCTTTTTCCAAAAAGGAACAACACTTGTGATTTTTGTTGTTCCTTTTCCAAAAGGAACAACACTTGTGATTTTTGTTGTTCCTTTTCCAAAAGGAACAACACTTGTGATTTTTGCCGTTCCTTTTCCAAAAGGAACAACACTTTTGATTTTTGTTGTTCCTTTTCCAAAAGGAACAACACTTTTGATTTTTGTTGTTCCTTTTCCAAAAGGAACAACACTTGTGATTTTTGTTGTTCCTTTTCCAAAAGGAACAACACTTGTGATTTTTTGCTATTCCTTTTCCAAAAGGAACAACACTTTTGATTTTTGTTGTTCCTTTTCCAAAAGGAACAACACTTTTGATTTTTGTTGTTCCTTTTCCGAAAAGAACATCACTCGTGATTTCTGCTGTTCCTTTTCCAAAAGGAACAACACTTATGATTTTTGCTGTCCCTTTTCTAAAAGGAACAACGCTTGAGTGTTTTTGCTGTTCCTTTCTCAAAACGAACAACATTTGTGTGTTTTTGCTGTCTCCACAAGAAACAACATTGTTTGATTTTTGCTGGTCTTTTTCCAAAGGAACGACACTTGTTTGAATTTACTGAATGTCACCAGTAATTCCCACTGCTCCTTTCTTCAAACCAACAACCATTTTTGTGCCCTTCCTTGAAAAAGCACTACTCATAAAATTTGAAATAGTTTGTTCCTTCTCAAGGATGCGGAATGCTGATGATCTTTCGAGTCTTTTTGAATACAGCTATCTACTTATGTGATGAAAACAAAAGCACAGTATATAGGAATCGATAAATCACAAATCGCTATCCTTATAAGTAACTGCCCTAAATTGGTGAAAGCATGTAAGGAAAAGATATGCTTATTTATCACCTTTTGTTGCCATTGTTCCACTAACTCTGTTTTGATTGGATATCTCTATCATGCTGATTCTTTTATCTATGTTTATCATTTCATCAATAAGATAAAAGAGTCTATACCTTCCTATTGGGATTTTAAGACTTCTTCCACCATTCCTACTCTTAAGGAGTGTTGAACCACCCTATGTGTATAAACATGAAAGGTTCTCTATTAAAATCAAGAAAAAAAAAAGAGCAAATAAGCCAAGCAGTTTTGTCAAAATTGCAGGATAGGGAGTCTCATTATGAACTGGCCTACCATGATCATCAGGATGGAAGTGAAGTGGCATTCCCATTAGGGCCATCACACCTGGGAAATGGTCCAGGAGGTATACTAAAATAAATAAATAACCCTTGGAACAGGAGGTCTCACCACGAGCCGGCCTGCCCACTATTCGCTCCTTCCTCGTGAATGGCACTATGACTAACGGGTTACCAAGACTGCATAGTGGCCTACAGTTTTGACATCATATAACACTTCCTCACATACACGAAGGACTATGGTTCCCGGGGTGAAACAAACAACTCTGCCAAGGTTATGGACACCTGTCGGCAGCAGAGCTCTGTTAATGGTATTGAAGTCGTAACCTTTACACCAATGGGTAAGGAAATTAGAATCTTTGTATCTTATGACGTGATAATTTAATTACACAACCATATATCGCATGACCATTTATTACTGCCAATCATTACGGAGCTAGTGACAATGACCGCATGAGACTCACTAATTATGGCAAATGTCTATTCCCGAACTTCCATCAACTCACTGCAGTTGCTTACGCATTAAAAGCGATCTACCTTTTCACCTCGATTCCAGTAATACGTTGTTTTTATGGACATGGCATATTTTTATAAGCTTCTCCATAAAGGCCTCGCGGATGAAGCAGACACAGTTCCTTCATTTGACGGCTGGGACAGCCTATCATATTATGGGGGGGGGGAGTAATCTCATCATTCCCCAAAATACGTGGCAGCTCATCATTCGAAAAGATCTTGTACTCGAGCATTGCATGGCTCAATGGCATGATCATTTGCCATTTTTTTGTTTTCTTCTGCATGAATCGTTGTTCAAAGTATTTCCATTGCATACGCTGTTGCATTTGAATTTAAACGAGAAACACGCCACCAGCTTCTTTGTGTCTCAACGAATAGCTATTGTTCCTTTGCGAATTTGAAAGAGAAGCCATGGGAGGAAGGTCAGTCCGCAAAGAACCACAAAGATTGACCATTTCAGCTGCAGCCTGAAGAATTCTCAAGAAAGCAGGATGGTTGACTTACCTCAACCGCCTGAAGGAGTCCAACGAAACTGTGGCGAAGGAATTTTTACAAAACCTGCAGGAAGAACACTCTATAATCAGAGGAAAGCGAATAGAGGTCACGGACGATATAATAGCAAAAGTCACAGGATTATCGGCCATAGGACCAATATGGACAATAAAAAAGGCAAGACTGCAGAAGATTGTGGAAATCTTTCAGGATGAAGGTCAGAATTTAACAGTTCGCAGAAAAGGGGTGCTACCAGCAACGCTAGGAGAGCCATGGGAAGAATTGGCGAAAATTGTCCAGAGTTACATTACTTGCGAGGGCAGAAAAGATGTGGTAAGACCACGACATCTAAAACTCCTAGCTGTCCTAAAACAAAAATGTTCTGTGAATTTACCTGCATTTCTTAATTCGCTATTACATGATGTGGCACGTAGCATGAAAAAGGCACAGCACAAAGAATCTGTGGTTAGCCACCATGGATTAATTCGCTTGATAGTAATCCATAGTCTTACCCAGCAGCATAGTAGCTAGGAAGAGCTAATTGATATTATTAATGAAAGGGCGGCCACATCTGGACGCCCAGAAAAACAAAAAAAAACTGATAGCACACCCCAACGCCCTGAGAAACAAAAGAAGGACACTTGCACAGAAGTGCAAGTTGAAAAACAAGCCGAAAAGCAACTTGAAGAACAACCCGACGCTGGTACATCTGAACAACTAGAAAAACGTAGGAAGTCGGCACGGCTTGCAGGGATACGAGTAGAGCTAAAGAAACCCCGGGATTGTACGAGCCAAGCAATAGAAATCATAGATGAGCAATCGGCAGAGACAGATACAGAAGAAGAAAGTAATGAGGACGTAGAACAGTCCACAGGGACAGAGGCGGAAGAAGAAAACAACAGAGAAACAGAGCAGTCCGCCGAAGAGGAAACAGAAATAGAAAGAGAAGAAGAACAGGATGAAGAAGAAGGAGACAAGACAGAAGAAATTGAGTGGCCCGAATAGGAGGAAGAAATGGAACAGCAAGGGGGAAGCCCCGTACAAAACCCGATAGGGGAAGATGAATTGGCCAATATTCTGGCCAATATGGGCGAGTATGGCCAGCCCCTGAGTCCATTCGACCTTTAGACCAGAGAAGAAACCCAAGAAAAAGATGCACTAAAGGAAATGCATTCGGAAGAAGAAGAAATAGAAGACATCAAGCAGGAAGAAGCAGAAACAGAAGACATCAAGCAGGAACAGCCTGTTCCTGATCAAAAGGCACCAAAGGAGAATCCGGAGGAAATAAGGGTAGAGGAAGAATTGGCCCAGGAAACAGCAGAGCCAAGAAAGGTTCTTACCCTGGATCAGCCTCCTCAAGAAGAAAATCCAGAAATTAGTCACACTCCAACCCGTGGCAAACATTCAACTATTCTTTCTGAGAAGTTGAGAGAAATAAGGGAATTGCAAAAAGAAAAAGGGACACTGTTAAACGTGATAGTCAGGCTTCACCAGCAGATCAGGCTTCTAAAAGCAAGACAAAAGGGGGTAAGGACCTCAGCAAGAAAAGGTTCTGCCACGCCAATAAGACCCCGTAAGAATAAGAGGCGCAGAGCCGGGAGCCGTTCCACTACCCAAAACCCTGACAGAAGCCAAACTGTTGTTCCCAATGAAGCGGAAAGACAAACTGCTGTTCCAATTGAAACAGAAGAACAGACTGTTGTTCCATTTGAAAAGGAACAACAGTGGGATGGAGTTCATGCTAAAATTGAAACAGATAATAAAGTGGTTCAGACGGAGGCACCACCTTCAGGAGTAATAAGGGTTATGAATTCCAAGCAGCGTAATAAGAAAGTTCAAGTAAAACTCCCAGCCTCCACAGATGGACGGAAAAAGGACCCAAAAATAAGAACCCTTCACCATCATTTGAAGCAAGCCCAGCAAGAAGTAGAAAGGCTCAGGGAACAAACAGTCCCCTGTGAAAAGTATGAGGAATTACAACAACAGTTAAGAAATGTCAACCTGTCAGAAAGCCAAGCCTTCGAAGGATGGCGAAAGGAGTAAGAAAAAGTTGCCAAGGTAACTCGTAGATTAGATGTAGTTATTAAAAAAATGGATACCTTGTGTGCTCTGTACAACGATTCTTTAGCATGTAGGGCCCCTGCCAAAAATTATGTCCTGTTTCTAATGGAAAGATACTTGCAATTGAAAATTAAGGCCGTTAGGGCAGGTGCTCCTATAGAAATTAATACTATAGATGATTTTATAAACTGCTGTAAGCATTATGGGGTAAAAGTACAAAGGTTATTGTGTGAATTTTATCTGCATAACCTTGTACTAGAACAAGAAACCGAGCTAAACCCTAGCCCTTTTGTTCGAGACATTCAATTACAAGCATTCATTTCATTTGCAGTCAATCAAATTAAATGGCTCAAAGCCTACAATGCATTCAAAGACAAGAAAACGGATTAGACCTATGGGTAAGAGCTGAACCTAGAGACCCAGAGCAATTATGGAGAAATCATAGAAATCTTATGAGACTCCGGGGGTGATTGAAGCACTAAGACCCATGCATGAATCACTCATTCGGCAAGGGCTTGAGTTCTTTGCTTCTATCAAAGACCTTGCCATTGAAGCAGCCAAATTTTGATATCGAGTGTCTAATCTGAACATTCAGCTCAGAGAGCCATTTAAGTATGAAAATTTCAAGCTTGCTGCTAACAGATTCCCCCTCTATGGTGAAATTATTTTGAGGGCAGGGCCATCCTGGTTAGGATATAGGTTCAGGAGTCCAATAATTTGGCATCCTGCACCCGGATACCAAGCCCTGTATGAGATGCCTGAGGGCCAGGCGAGCCATTTCTTTGATCATCTAGTTTCGAATTATGGGTGTAGGCCTCCACACGAGATTCCATCTCCAGCCTACTCCCTCACTACTCTGCATGTCAACTATAATGTTTTCATGAGGCCATGAAAAAGGGTAAGCTGGGGGGTGTGTGGAGTACCAAGGAAGGTATGTTTTTATGGTCATTTTAGTATCTTTTCATGAAAACTCAAAAGCCTTTTTGCATGGGAAACTTAGATAATAATAAGAACTTATAACAAAATACGAGAAATTAATAAGAAGCACTGATAGCCGTTGTTTCTATGTGCAGGAAGGTGAAGAAGCGAAAGGTGGCCATCCAAAAGGTAAAGATAAAGACAAGCTAACTGCTGTCCCTGTGACGGGAGACCAGAAGCGAACTAGATCGACACGGATCAGCCCAAAACAGGACGCAGAGATACCAATGCGAAATAGAAGAAGGAAGAAGTAACACAACATAAATGATTCTGCATATCCCCCAGGATCTTAGATCTGTTAGCTTCCTACTGCAGCAAGTTATTCATTTTTCATGATTGGCATTTTACAGGCCAAATATGTCGTACTTTGCTTGCTGCAATGCTCCATATTTGCTTAATAGTCTCCAAGTGAAGAAGGCTACTTCAAGTTCATTCAATTGCCTTCAAATTTTGTAAAGTTTTCCGGGTATCGCCATTTTTCAGTTAAAGGGAGGTCCAAATAGTTTAATCTTGGTCTCCCTAGGTTTAAATTTCCTCTTTTATAATATAGAGATTGTAAATCTATCCAAACAGTTTAATCTTGGCAAATTCTTAGATAGGTAGAGAAGCAGAGGAGCCCAACAGCTTAATTCGGGCTCTGAAAGAAATAAGGGTAGTATGTAGATAGGAAAGCATCAAAAGAAAAGTGAATGACGGGTTTGCAAGTCTAAGTGCACCCGCAAACAAAAGAAGAAAAATTGCTAGGTAAGTAGGCTGGGTAGGTAGTGCTGAGGTTGTTGAATCCTAAATTGCTGACCAGTTCCAGGTTTTCAGGTGTCATATCATTCAGGACACAATTAGCAAGAATTTGTATGCAAGAAACTCCAAAGAGGTATAACTGACTCCCCTTCTTTGTTTTCCCCAATCATTAACTAACTTCCCCAAAAGAGGTCAAGATCTGCTTGACACCTCTTAAGTTCCATCATCTTCATAACACTGGCTTGAGTAAAGATCTGCTTTACTCAAAGTTGTTCCATATTTTCTCTTAAGTATGGTCCTACCCCCTTGTAACAGCCTAAGCTTTCCTGAACTTAGCGCTTTCTTACCATCTCCATCTTAACCACTAACATTATTATTTAGCTCCCTATTCTTCCCATCCCCTTATTAATATTAAGTAAAATCCCCCTACGTAATATCCCTCCCCGTGGTTGAAAAATCACCATAAGCACTCCTGGGAATTGCTCAGTTTATCTGAAACTTAGCAAGAGCCCTTGACCTCCAAAACCACCTCCCAGATACAATGGAATCCTTCCAAAGTATAAAATCGCTCTGAGGTAATTGGACCCCTTCCGAAACCTCAAATGCCCTTCACACCCACTTACTTTCTCTTTCCCTCCCAAAAACTTACACTCCATAGAAACTTAAAGCCAGATCGCATCGCAACATCGCACTTTCCTCTCCATGGAGGTCATCACCCATCTGTCCCCGCCCGATGCGATATTGCGATATCGGTGATCGGTGGTCGCAAGCGCCGAGTGTCTAACTCAAGCACCCTCCGTTCCCCGTGAATGTAATATTGCAATCGCATCGGAGTTTCTTCATCACATTACCTCCAGTATTAGCACCTCACCGCGTTGCTCTGTACCAGCGACCCACCACAGCTGACGTCATCCGCTGTACCGCTGACGTCAGCAGCAAGAAAGTCGAAACTTCGCGCAGGAAGAAAAATCGCACTTCGAAGCTCCAAAACAAGAAACAGAGGCAGTTTTCAATGCGCGATTAGCACGCGCATCACTACGGGAAATAGGCCATTTCGAGGAATCATCGAGGAATCTTTTGATTTCTTAGCCCATTGCGCGCCGAAAAAGCTCGAAAATCACCCGATCGTGCCAAAAGGATCCGGCTTAAAGACAACAGCAGATCAATCACAGAGTTTAAAGTGTGTCAGATCAAATCATCAAGCATCAAGCGTGTCAAAGAGTATCAGTCGACGACGGGACGGCGGAAGCCATCAATGTAGCGACAAAGAGTATCAGCGAATATCTTGAGCAGCGGCCCGAAGCAGGAGAAAATTTGATATCTTCCAGCAGATTCATAGAAAGAGGGCGAAACTACTGAAGCTCTCAAATCGTAATTATTGCACATTTAATTCACACCAGAGCCGAACTGCAGTTCTCGAAGCACAATCATTCCAGCAGCACCGCATCTGGTCCCCAAGGGCCACCTCGTCACCTATTCCAATCCAGCTGCCCCCAGCGCAGCCAAAAAGATTTACTTGCATTTAATTCTAGCAACACTTAGAATTTTGAAGAGTTCTCTAAGCAGACATGTCGAGGTCACTTGTAATGATGTCTTTCCGATATTTTGCTTATAAATACCACTCTGAGCAATGTTGTGAGGGGTTGGTTGGTTGGTA
>APFE030000851.1:1142-23998 GCA_000404065.3 Pinus taeda
GCCTACATGGTGAGTAGCAAAGAAAAACCTCAAAATTTTCCTATTTATTCATGTGATACTGGTCTTGGTTCAGGTATCCTTTTTAATGAGTCAGTTGGGAGAGAATTGGAAGAAAAATCAGCAGAGAGTCAAAGTCATGAAGGACAGCCAGGAGATGAAGAAGATGTCATGGGCTGTTGGTCATTATACTTTGATGGAGCAGTAGGGAAAGAAGGGGCAGGAGCTGGAATTTGGATCACTAGTCCAGCTGAAGAAAATAAATTTCTGTCATACAAACTTAACTTTGATTGTACCAATAATATGGATGAATACGAATCTCTAGTGTTAGGCCTGGAAACCTTGATAGAATTGAAGGCAAAGAAAATTGCTGTTTATAGAGATTCTGAATTGATTATTAAGCAGGTACAAGGTACATATCAAACAAAGGATGCAAGGATGAGAGCCTACAGAAATTTAGTGTTGGAATTATTGGAAAAGTTTCAATCCTATACCTTCAATGTAAAAACCAAAGATCAAAATTCTGTTGCAGATTCTCTTGCCGTGGCAGCCAGTCTGTTTGTTATTCCTAAACATGATTCAGATAGCTATGAGGTGAAGGTCCGCCATAGACCAGTTATCCCAGATAATATCCTAAACTGGCAGGTCTTTGAAGATGATCAGCAGGTAAGAAATTTCATAGAATTGAAAGAAGAATTCGAGCATAATCAAATTGATCAGCAGAATATGTTAACAGAGACAAAGGAAAAGTCTGAAGTCTTGCAGCTACAAAACAACCTTATTCCTAAAGGCCTTATTCCACTTGAGAAATTATTTGACCAAAATGATGTGTTTAAAGCACCAAGATTGCAAGCCAATGAAGAGGAAATAGAAAGCTGTAATTTAGGTGAATCAGTTGTGCCCAAATTTGTCAAAATTTCAAAGTTTTTATCAGCTGATATGAAGGGCAAATATATTGAAATGATGAAGAAATTTATTGATGTTTTTTCATGGAGCTATGTTGATTTGAAACAGTATGACTCTTCAATCATACAACATACCATCCCTATTAAGCAAAATGAGAAGCCTTTTAAGCAAAAATTAAGAAGGATTAATCCTCTTCTGATGCCACTAATTGAAAAGGAGGTTAAAAAGCTTTTTGATGCCAAGATTATTGTTCCAATCAGATTTTCAAATTGGCTTGTTGACTTAGTACCAGTCAGGAAAAAGAATGGAGAGATTAGAATTTGTATAGACTTCAGGAATTTAAACAAGGCTTCACTGAAGGACAATTACCCTCTTCCCAAAATGGATTTCATTTTGCAAAATATTGTTGGTTCACAAAGGATGTCTATGCTTGATGGCTTCTCAGGGTATAACCAGATCCTTGTTCATCCAGATGATCAGGAGAAGACAGCTTTCACTACACCATGGGGCACATTTATGTATGCAAAAATGCCTTTTGGCCTAATGAATGCAGGGGCCACTTTCCAGAGGGCTATGGACATTGCTTTCGCTGAAGAAAAAGATAAATCAGTGGTGGTATATCTTGATGATATCACAGTCTTTTCAAAGAAGGAAGAGGACCATTTAAAGCACCTAGAAAGGATCTTGCTCAAGTGTAGAAGGTTTGGTATTTCTCTAAACCCAACCAAGAGTATCTTTGCTTTGACTTTTGGCAAATTGCTTGGTCATATTATCTCTGAAGAGGGAATTAGGATTGATCCTAATAGAGTTAGTGCTATTCAAAGGTTAGATTTGCCAAGGAGTAAGAAAGAGGTTCAATCTTTTCTTGGAAAGGTTAATTTTGTTAGGAGATTTATTCCTAATTTTGCTGAGGTGGTCAAACATATAACAAAAATGTTAAAGAAAGGAGCAGATTTCAAGTGGACAGTTGAGGAAAAGAAATCATTTGAAGAGATCAAAAAGGCACTCTCTCAAGCACCAGTTCTTATCAGCCCTGATTTCACCAAAGAGTTTTTGATCTTCACATTTGCTTCTGAAGATACAATAGCTGGAGTCTTGTTGCAAAAGGGAAGTCAAGGTATTGAACAACCCATTTCTTTCTTTAGCAAGACATTGGCTAATGCTGAACTAAAATATAATATCTTAGAAAAGCTAGCATATGCATTGTTGAAAGCAATTAAGGATTTCAGAATTTATGTGTTGCATTCTCATATTATTGCATACGTGCCAAGTGCTGTTATAAAAGATATTCTTACACAAGCTGACCCAGATGGAAAAAGAGGGAAATGGACAGCAAAGCTGTTAGAGTATGACATTGAAATTAAGCCCACTAAGTTGGTAAAGGGTCAAGGCTTAGCAAAATTGTTGACTCAGTCAAACTTGGACTGCATTGATATCAATTTTAGCACAGAAATATCAGAAATTTTTGAGAATGAAGAAGAATTGGTTCAAATCAACAGAAAATTTTTGATCTCCGAATGGTATAAGGATGTAGCATTTGTCTTGCAGTATAATAGAGCCCCTGATAACCTTTCAAAATCTAAAGCTCGGTTCACTAAGTTGAAATCTCTCAAATACTTTGTATATGATCAAAATTTGTTTTGGAAGGATGCAGGAGGAATATTATTAAATTGTCTCATTGAGGAAGAAGCTGATAAAGTAATTGATGAGTTTCATAAAGGGGATTGTGGAGGTCATCATTATTGGAAAGCCACTGCAAACAAAATTTAGCTGGATATTTTTGGCCGACTATGTTCAGAGATATTTATAAAAAGATAGCAGCATGCCATGAATGTCAAGTTTTTGAAGGTAAGAGAAAGCTCATGCCAATGCCACTAGTTCCTATTTATGTTGAGGCACCTTTCCAGCAGTGGGGATTAGATTTTATAGGGGAAATTCATCCACCTTCATCAGGACAGCATCGCTGGATTCTCACAGCCACCGATTATTTTACAAAGTGGATAGAGGCCATCCCCACCAGGCAAGCAAATGACTCAGTAATAATTTCCTTTTTAGAGAATAACATCTTATCAGGGTTTGGTTGTCCAATCAAGATTATCACAGACAATGCTCAGGCCTTTAAGTCTAAAAGAATGATAAATTTTTGTCATCAATACCACATCTCCCTTGGTCATTCCACTGCTTATTATCCACAGGGAAATGGCTTAGCAGAAAGCTAAAACAAGAGTCTTGTGAGAATTATTAAGAAACGGCTGCAAGAAAATAAAAAGGCTTGGCATTTGAAATTAAAGTATGCCTTGTGGGCTGACCGAATTTGCACAAAGAGGTCCATTGGAACATCACCATATGAACTTGTGTATGGAGCAGAGGCTATATTCTCTACATCTCTCGGGGTACTAGTAATGAAGCTGATTCAAGGATTAGAGGAGGAACCTAATGCCATACAGCGAAGGATCAACCAGCTAATAGCTTTGCAGGAGAAAAGAAGTGAGGTGTTTGATAGTCATCAGCAAAATCAAAATAGGGTCAAAAGAGCATTTGACAAGAAGATCAAAGAGGACACTTTTCAGATTAATGATAAAATCCTGAAATGGGAAGCCAGAATTGAAGAGAAAGGTAAACATGGTAAGTTTGAAAATTTGTGGAAAGGGCCATATCAGATTTCTGCTTTCCATGGAAGTAACACGTACATTCTGCAGGAGGTTGATGGAGCACCATATGCTGGAGGACCTGTTAATGGCAGGTTCTTAAAGCATTACAATCAATGAAAATTCTGCCAAGTATCTCATGAACATTGTATATAACCATTTTATGAATTTTTCCTGTTGAAAATAAATGACAAGCTGAACAACAGAGCTTAAGCCCGAGGAGAAGGCCCATAAAGCTAGAAAGGAATGCTTGTCAACTTCATGTGTGTTTTTTTTTAGGGAATGGATGAAGCACTGGAGATCTACGAGTTCTTAGTGTACTACAGGAGCACACTATCCCAAGTGGAGCCGCTGTTATCACTTAGAATTGTAAACATGTGTATATAATCCTTTGCCTAAAGTCTAATGTCTAAAATTGATGTCAAATTGTTTTTAGTCTATGTTTCTTACCTAGGGTTGAAGTTTTAAGGATGTTTGATGTAAAGTGTATTCTAATCCTATCAGTGATCCTCCACCATCATGATTCCATAAGACATGTCTTGTCTAATCCATGTCACCGACCCTTTCCGCAATTTCGCAGCGCAGTCTCTCATTGGTCAGTTTCGCTGCATAATCATTGTTTAGCCATTTTGCAGCGTCATCATCAAGCAGTTTTGCAACGCATTATGACAATTCAAAATTAAACGCGATGCGAAATCGCAGATTCATGCGTTTTGCAGCGAATATTTCCAAAAAGGTCAAGTCCGTTAATGAGTCACCATTCCCGTCCTCTCATGTTAGTTTTTCGTACCTCCCAAACGCTCATTAACCGTCACTCCACTAATAGATTTGCAGACATGCGCACCAGTATCAATCCAAATGAGTTTTACTATCATAGATCTTTATGATGTTTGTGAATGTGCATAAGTGACCAGTCCTTGTGATGATTAAATGTGAGTTTACAAGTGAAGTTGTTCTCAAGAGAGCCTGTTTCAAGCGAGGCTGAGCCAAAAGGAAGAAAGGATCGAATTATTGTTCCAGTTGAAGTTGTTGTTCACTGTCTGCGCGAAAGTTTCAAAGGCGAGATGGAGAAGAGATGACACCGGTCCGGAAAATGCCAGAGAAAAGAGCCTGAAGGTTTGGACTTAACATTGAGAGATGAGGGTGTGAAGAAAGCGTTCCAGGATGCCGACTGTTGGAATTTCTGCCAGAAACTGCAGGGTGGCCATGCTCAGGTAACAAAGGATTTTGCTTTAAACTTCACCGGTTTGAATTCCAAAATAGCCATGTTAGAAGTTAAAGTATCTCCAGAAGAAATAGCTGCAGTAACTGAGATCCCGAGAGGGGGACAAGAATGGTTTAAAAATTTCAAGTTTGATATGAGTCCATGCAAAGAATTCCTGAAAGAGGCGTATGTGAATGAGGACCTAACAAAGGCTGTGCCTAGAAACTATATTAAGGAGCATTACGCCCTACTTCTCACCTGTATTCAGAAGTACCTAACTTGTGAGGGAAGATATAATAAAGTTTACTCCTACCACTTTAAGTTGTTGTTGCATTTTACTGGTAAAGCATCCATTGACATCCCCTTCTACTTGTTTCGAAGTCTGAGCAAAATGTGTGACAAAGTGCAGTTAAGAAAGGATGACTGTGAAACATCTCTGTTTCACCATGGTCTGGTCAAGTTGTTAGTTTTGAATGGTCTTCAGAAAATAGGCAGGGATTGGGACTCGTTCATTTTCATGGCGGGTTTTCCAATTAAAACAGGACTGACTCCACGACCCGTTAAAGAAAAAGAGCAGTCAGTTGAAGAATCAGTTGGAGAGCCCACAATTGCTGAGCTTCAGAAGGAGGCTAAGGAGAGAAGGAAGGTAAGATCAGAGTCAAGAAAGTGAGTCAAGCCACTGGTTATTAAAGAACAACCTCAACCATCAGCAAAAGGAGAAGCCTAGCATAAGAAGACTGTACCTGGGCCAAAAGATTCTGAAAAAATGTCAAGGGTGAGGACAAGGAGTCAAATGATCAAGGAAAAAGGCAAAGCAGTGGCTGTTGAGGAAAGCTCGGTATCAAAGGCCATCTTGAATGATTTGCTGGAAGCTATTGAGTTTGATCAAGTTGGGCCAAAACACATTGAACCAATGCACATTGACTTGACACAGTCAACACCGGAAAGCACTAAGAAATCTAAAGCTGCAAAAAGACTGAGGTTTAACGAGCCAGGTGATGAGTTTATTTTCAAACCAAGGAGACCCCTCACCAGAAATCAAATAAAGGAAGCTGAACAACTGCCCAAAACAGAGGAGGCAGAGGAAATAAAGAGAAAACCTTTTACAAGAAAGCAAGCAAGAGAAACTAAGAAACTATCCAGAACAGAGGAAGCAAAAGAAATCAAGAAAAAAGGTTCAAATAAAAAAATCATCATTTCCCAAGGAGGAAATACTACATCCACAAAGGACAAATGGGAGGCAACTGAAAGTGAAATGGCTAAGATGGAGAGTGCCGTAGCTGAAATCGCAACCATGGAAAAGGAGGTTGCAAAATTGAAAGAACAGCTAAATAAATTAGCTGCTAAATGAAATTGCTGATTCTGAGTAAGGTGTTGTTCCAAAGTTTTGTTAAATTTTGCTTAAGTTCATTATTTTGAGGGCATGTAAACACGACTATATAAATGACCAAGGTAAAAAGGAATTTTGAAACCAGGTGGCAGAGCAGTTAAAGTCACAGAGAAAATTGAAATTGTTTAAAACAGTTTCGTAGTTTCGCAGCGCGCTGCGAAATTGCTGTAGGTGTTGTTTTAAAAACATGGGCAAACAGTTGATGAAATATTCAGAAATTTGCAAAGAAAACACCTAGGTGACATGGAAGGGATTGAAAGAAGCTACCACAGCCATTCAGTATATGCCAGGTGTACCTTTAGTAAAAGGTAAAATGTTTTAAGCTAAGTTTTGGAAATTTTGATTATAAAGACACTTTATTCTCGGTGATTAGGGTTTGAAGGGAGCTGCATACGGAAAATTTTGGTTGGCACACCTGTACAGCAAAGAAGCTTCCAGCATATCAGGAACGTGGTAATGTCATATATTATCTGGTTATTAAAGAATTAAAGGACTTACTACTGTATACTCGGTGATGCTAGATAATGGAGGAGCAGAACCAAAATTTTAGGGATATTTACAGCCAACATGGAGCAGATCAAGGTTACTAGTATCCAAGGCCAACATGGAAATTAATTGACTCATCTCATGCCATCTCAGCCCAACGAAAATGAAGCCAAGTGTCAAAGCTACAAGGAGGAAACAATTTATGAGAAAGATAGAGTTAGAGTTACAACCAAATTAGAACTCTTTAGAACTTCTGTTAGTAGTTAATGTATTAAATAAGTTTGTTGGAAATAGATAGGTGTCATTAGTAGCAGTCATCGAGCTCCCCTCATGCTGGAGGAGGAAGCTCCAGGTAGTTAGACTCTTGTTTCTATATATAGCAGAAACATCTATGTAATCAGGGTTGGACATTTTTAGAAACAGAGTATTGCTTTGGCTTGTGTAAAAACTCAGTTTGATAATATAATTTGCTGTTTATCTTCTCAGGATTCTTAAAGTGTTTCAAATGCTCAAGATATGTGGTTTTGTCTTATCTTTAATGTTTTTTACAGTTGTATAAATACACAATCACTCAGAATTCACTTATGCTGCTCTGACTTCCTGTGTGTATTTGTAACTGAGGTTTCTATGATATGATGTTTTGAGTATTTAAACATTGTTGCCCTGACTTCTATGCATGAGCAATGCTATAATTTATTAAATATGATCAACTCCATAAGCCCAATGGAAGTATTTGTAATGTCTGTCCAGCTAGCCTGTTTATTTAATTTACTTGTCTAGAGTTAGCCCTCTTACCAACAAACAAAATCAATAGTTTTTTCAGAGGGAGCCCTCTCGGGCTAGGGAGGCTAATCCTTAGTCCAAAGATTGGTCTGAAACAGTTACACAGAGTCTATCTGATTAGCAGCCCCTTCAGAGATTGATTTTGTGATAACAGTGGGAGGTTTCATTTCATGCATTTAGGGTGATTGGAGGTGCACATTGTGACAAGGAAAGGATAAGTAAGCCTTGGAGGAGCTCTTCTATGAGATCAACACCTATTTATGGTTGTAAACTCCCATTTATATTAATGCAAAGAATTCTCTTTTTTCCTATATTTGATGTTGTTATTTCATATATTTCAATACCAAGTTGATCTATTGAATAAAGTATATGGATGATATTGCATAGATCTCGTAGTTTCTTGGTTTGTGTTATCTGACTGTGCAGGTTCTAATTTTGGCAATCAAAGATGGAATTGGAGCATTCAATTTAAATAAGGAGCGAAGCCCATTTGGAATTCCAGGTAGGCTTCATTACGTCATCTATTTAATTTAAGGAAAACATTTGGTTCCTTGTTTATCTATTGTTATAGGTTAGCCACCAAACCTAGGGGAGATACTTTTATCCACAATCGTAAATCCTGTATAACAAATTAGTGTAACACACTCCTCCCTTGTCTACCCAAGTAACCGGCCAATCGGGGTAAACATGTGACAAAAAGCTACTATGGTTGGATTCAACCTCCTATGTGACCTTAAGGAAGTGGAATCGACAGAAACATAATAAACAAACCTTCCACATAAACTACAAAACCCCTGAGAACCATGCCAACACTTCAGGTAGCTTGCCACTGGGTCCCACTAAAACTTTTGATCACTTTCCCCATGGATGCTCTCATGCTATGGACATGCCAATATCTAGGGACCTCTGGACGCTCTCACAGACCTGCATGCTAGTGTCTAGGGACCAATTTGTCAAGTTTTGTGCTAGGGTCCCTAGGATTTGAGCCACTTTTTCCGGCCCAGAGCCCAGGTCCCTGCCCATAATGGAATGATATCTTAAGAGTAGTAAAATAACAGGGAAACAATGAAGTAGAAGCAATTAGTTGACAAGCCATTAACTAGACCCCTACTAGCCATGACAGGGATTTCTTCAAACATATCACAAACACGTAATCTAAAAGTGTAAACAACATAATTAAGCATAGGGATATCATACTTATATGAGAATCGCTAAGAACCATTGTTCCCTCATGTCTTTGTTGCATTATCATCTATTAGGTCATAAATAAATTGTCCATTCATTTACAAATAAAAACATACTGAGAGCCATACATAGCTGATGTCATAAAGCATACATATAACCAACATAGTAACAATAGAAATACCATAAATATATCATTCATAAAATCCACATATAAACTAGTACATTTACACATGAAAATCAAGGGAAATAATTTCTCATTAATGAATGAAAAATCAACAGAAGATGGGACTACCACGTTCCACCCGACCATAGATTGGTTGAGCCAAGTCTCTCTCAGCCAATCACCCCTGTGCCATATTCCAAGCATGAATGTGGGACTCATAACCAACTGAAAAGATCCAAACAAGCATGGACGCTACCAGAGTTCTCCACCTACACCGTGAGGAATTTGAGTACCTTCTAGTCTCTCAGGCTTTACTGTAATCCATATTCCAATCCAGGGATCACTAGGCCCTACACTGAGACCCACTTTCCAGGATTTACTATACATCCCATCATGAGACTACTAGGCCCATCGGAGATAAATCCACCTCTTTTCTTTACCGTATATCCCGCCATTCACCGACAATGATTCCTAGGACCACCAAGGCACACAATCTTGGCTTTACCGCAACCCACAGTCTGGCTTAGGGGTTACTGGGCCAGTGACTTCACCTTGATCCACAGTCCGGTTCAAGGACCACTAGGCCATGTGTTTTTCATTTTAGAGATCCATACCACTTAGCTTTCAATCCAACTAGAAATCCAGCTCAACTAAAGTATGAGAACCTGTTGTAGCGGCTACAAACACCCTCCAAAATTTTGCCTCAGCTTCATTTTAGAGCCTCCTTACCAACCATCCTCAACAGCATGTCTTGCATCGTCAAGCATATAGGCTTCAGTTTTTTCTCAGTGTCTTGTCATCCTGTACATGTTATTTTGCTTCACTCTCCTCATAGGTTGTATTTCCGGACTTAGACCATGTGGTGGCCAAGAAACTCCCCTAGAAAATTGCACAATTCTGGAAGGGAACTACCCTTCCCTCCATAAATTGTACAAATAAGTTGGCTAGCCTACTGAGCTTAAGAATTGTGCAAATCAGTCTGTCAGTCTTCCCTTAGAAAATTGCACAATTCTGGATGGGAACTACCCTTCCCTCCATAAATTGCGCAAATCCACTTGGTAGCCTGATGGGCTTCAGAATTGTGCAGAGCAGTCAAGTAGACTTCCTCCAGAAAACTACACAATCTGACCTAGGATAGCTACTCAGCCCAGGAATTGCGCAATCCTAGGAGATAGTCACCTGTTCCTCCCAGAAATTGTGCAATCCCTCTGGGACAACTAGCTCAACTCAGCCCAGGAACTGTGCAAAGTTTCATCCCAGGCTTGCAGACCGATGCATGTGCCTTCAGATTGGTCGATCCCCTCTGGGACTGAGCTAACTGATTTGCATGCGTGGGCTACTCTTCCTAAAATAGAAAAAGGCAGCATGCAAAAGGCATCCCTAGATATAGGGATCTATTCTTAGCAGCTAGAGGTTACATGAAAAGCTCATTTTAGAAACCTCTCACCAAGTGTCGCTTTTCCTTAGATTTGTGGCATGCACGTCATAACCTTGATCTGATCAAAACTCATCAACCAGACATTGTAGAGCTCATTCCTCACACTGGACTTGCATCTCTGACATCCCACATTGCATCCAGGAGTCTTCAGAACTTTTAGCTTAGCTGTTTCAGGGTAAGTCTTCTTTTCATGTCTTCCACTGTGTTTCTATCCCTTTTTGTGTTTCACTTTGTGTGAGTGTTGTCTGCTTGATTTCAATGAGCGCTTACTATTGTTTTTGTTGGACACCTAATCCTCAATGGGTTAGTGTGGAAGCCGACTAGACAAAAGGAGTCCAAGAGACATTGGGATGTGAAACCCAACGGTAAAACCATGTTTTATAAATGTATATCTATTGTTAATAAAAAATGTATTCTCATGTTTTATCTTTCAGATTATGTTGCTACCATGTGTGTTTAACATGATATCAGAGCAAGTGTATTCCTGCCCTGCATAATTTCTTTGAGTAATTTGTTTTATGACCTTTATGTGTAGATCATTTCTACCATCACTTGTGAATATTCTCTCAACAAAATTATAGCTGCCACCTCTGTCTATCAGGTCTGCTACTAACATGCACCAAGCCGTTTCATCTAATTATGTCTCTGCCATTCTGAATCTGCTCAATCGTAATAATCTGCTCTCTGCGTGATAATGGGCAACACTTGGTATTCCCATTGAATACATTTTCCTACAGTGCTATCAACGTTCTGTTAGCGTTCCTTTGTCAGCTACTCTACTCAATGTCTCTCTGACTTCTGTTGCTCGGACAGCACCAGAATTCTCCTTGCCATCCTAACGTATCTTACAGTTTTGCCTGATTCTCTCTGTGTCAAATCAATACCCATTTTTGCATTAAGCGCACTTCAAAGATGTAGCAACACTCTTTCTGGTTTACTCTTGTTCCAGAAGAATCGAGAGGACGTAGTTATGAGTTTATCTTGGCCTGGATTGTATGAACGTTGGTATTAATGCTCCCTCGGCCCTCACAATCCACTGTCATAGTCCCATTGCACACTCGGGGTTGACTCCATCAAGTGAAAAGGAAGTGATCAAAGCCGAGTGACTAGAGCGCTCTCTCTGACTATGCCGAGGAAAGGAGAATGATGAGGCGTTGTTGCTGAAGAAGACCTCCACACAATTTCCCCCTCAGCCTCTCTTTGCAGCTAAACCCTTCTTCTTTCGAGGAAATCACGATCGAGGGTCCACAACAAATGAAGTGGACCTCAGGCGTCGCAGAAAGTAAGGAAGGTGCGCGACTCCGAATCGAATTGGCAATGAAGATATTCATTTTGTCATTCTGAGAAGCATCGACAGGCAGCTAGAGCAGGCGTTGGTAAGTCCTGAAAAAGCCTCCGATGAAGTGAGTTCTCCTCTTTCTACTGCTAAATATTTTGAGTGTAATATCTGCTTAGACATGGCCAGCAATCCTGTCATTCAAAGCGGGTCTCATCGCTCTTGGGTAGAGGTGCAGGGTTTGAAGAGCTGAGATTTGTTGGGAATGAACTAGAATTAGGCTCTAAGAGCTAAGGTTTGCTGGGAATTAACGACAGTCCGTGTCGAAGGAAGGAAGGAAGTAGGCGTGTGAAGAGCGCGTCTAGTCTAGCTCTCGCCCTTTGCTTCTTCCTTTCTAGGTTTCATTTGTGAAGCAGAAAACTCCCGAGATTCCGATTCGAATTCCTCCAAGGAAATGGTTCGGAATTGACATTGAGAAAAGCTACCGACATTCATTTCTTGTGGTGATTCTTCAAAAAAAAATGGCGGACGCGGGTGAAGAGCTAAACTTGAACTTTCCTCCTTCATTATGCTTGTGTTGCATGTTTTGTAATACGTATCGCCTATATATATATATATATATATATATATATATATATATATATATAATATATATATATATATATATATATATATATATATATATCTATATATATATATATATATATCACTTGATGTCATTGTAATGTTGCGTTGTAGTGCCACTGTGATACCATTCCATGCTGCGTTTCATGTTACATACCGCCGTATCGCACACCTTCGCTTCCCATTTTTAATACACTGCTTCAGGTTAATACATAGTTACAGGGTTGTGCTTGGTACTTGGAGGAGCTCAAACATAGTTACAGTCAAGACATATCCTTTCCTAGGTAAGCGTGAGGTTGAATATATGTTATTCAACTGAGCCCGAGTCTTTATTTTCTTGATGGTCGTGGGTTCTGAAGGTTACAATAATGGGCGACAAATCACTCTTAAATACTTTTTCATTGTTGTAGATTCATTATGGGCTACGTGCTACCCCAAATACTAGTTTGCATTGAACATAAAGAGGACGAGTTACCTAATATATTGCTGCTAGTTGGTCTGTTAGTACTTTGGGTCAATTTCTGCCATACCAAAATAAGTTTGTCTCAGTTTGGATGCCATTTAGAGGTTTTTTGTGTGGTTGTATGTTCTTTTCACTAGCTGACACTGAAGTGTTGATATACGTTGAAGAGGTAGCCAAAAACATCTGCCAGTAACTTACTCAAATTTGGTATCTCAAATGTTGAAGTGGACTGTGAGTTAATGCCATCATAGAGAGTGCATATATATATATATATATATATATATATATATATATATATCATATTTTGTTTGTGTAAACATTTTTTATATATTTCATTCTAACATATGCTCTCTTAGCTCTCCATAAATTCTGTGTGATATATGAGGGCAGATTGTTTTCTTTGAAGAAAGTGGCATGATCAGAGAATATTGAATTGTACCCTAGTCAAAGTATTTATATATGAGCATTCAAGTCCTGTCCATGACATGGTGCTATAGTTGTTGAAGTTTTGATAGCCATCATTTCTGCTTTAAAAGTGAAGGAGTATTTGAAGGATCCAAGCAAGTTTGCAGTTGCTATAGTTGTTAAAGTTTTGATAGCCATCATTTCTGCTTTGAAAGTGAAGGAGTATTTGAAGGATCCAAGCAAGTTTGCAGTTACTGCTGCCCCAGTTGTGGCATTGTATTTAAAACTCGTTATAGTTTCTGTCTACATATATATGCATTGATTCTTTGATTCATTTGCTGCACAATTATAAAGGATATTGCTGTGTACCGTGAGTGGGTATTACTTTTCTGCATTGAGTAGTAGCTGTGATCAGTTTTAAGGTGTAAATCTGACATTGAAGAAAAAATGGCGAGAATCAGTGAAGTATTAGAGTTCCTCAAAACTCTGATATTGTCTACTACTCATGATACATTAAAACTCAACAAAGTTTCTCTCGCAGACATTCAGGTCTGTCTACAAAATGCACAAGAGAAAATTGATTTTTTGCAGCTCGAATCTCTGCTACAGCAAGAAGAATTAAAACAGAGGAGTCATTCTGAACCTGTTTCTGTTCAGAACAATGAAACAGACTCCCATAAATAGCAAGACAATATTGTTGAATTTCATCCAAATCCAGTGCCCAATAAAGCAACAATTGTACATGCAGATGCAGAAACTCAGTCTGCACTTCCCAAGCCCATCATCAAATCTTGGGAACAACTTGTCCACAACAAGCATAGAACTGGTCTTGGATATGAAAAGGACTTGTCCTTTCATATTCCAGACTACTCAAAGCCCATTCAATTTCAAAGTGTTGGATTCATTCATGAAAGTTCACCTTCAGCTATTCCAGATTCTGCTCCTCTTCCATAACAACAACAACAGATTATGAAATGCCAACACTGTGACCGAGTTGGCCATTTGAAAGATCACTGTTTTGATCTTCATCGATGTAAGCACTATCATAAAACCACCCATTCTTCACACAGATGATTCATAAACAAACGTCCTGCAAGAACAAAGATTCATCTTGGATGGATCGCTTCTTAGCATTGGGCATCAACAACCAAGAAGATATTCCAATCACATGTCAGAACTTGTTCCAGAGTATTGAAGAGTCTTGCAGTTGATTTTTTCTCCATCATCTCACCTTGTATCTGATAGGGGGGGAATGATGGTCATCTACAAGCTTCAAAGTCACATCAAGCGAGCCTGAGCCACAACCTGCCACACCCGTTTCAGAGTTGTAGCCAGAGACAAAGATGCCCCTGAGCATGCCTTCATTTGGTATTGCCTCTTCAAAGAATCTGGGACACTTCCTCTAACAGAAGACTTCAGCTTCTTGCCAGTTTCGGAAGTATTCCAGGAACGAAATTGAAGACACTTCCTCTAGCAGAAGACTTCATCTTCTTTCCAGTTTTGGAAGAGTTCCAGGAATTGCATTAAGCATTCCAGAGTTGTTGGTCGTCCTTAAACCATCACAGGTTGAGACTTCCCTTTCCAGGTTGAAGTTCTCCCTTTTATGCGAGGTGAGGCCTCCCTTTATTGGTTGAAGGTTTCCCTCTTCAAAACAATAGGAGCACTTCCTCTAGTAGAAGACTTCAACTTCTTGCCAATTTTGGAAGAGTTTCAAGAACTACACTAAGCATTCCAATGTTGGTGGTCATCCTTAAACCACCACCCTTTATACCAACATTTCAGAGAGCACATTCAACCTAGTGCTGCCATGCATTTTTGCACATTTTGTATTAACTCTCTTCTGACTCATATATAACCCTTCGGATTAAGGGGGGGGGGGGGATGTTGGACACCTAATCCTCAATGGATTAGTGTGGAAGACGAATAGACAAAAGGAGTCCAAGAGACCTTGGGATGTGAAACCCAACGGTCAAACCATGTACTATGAATGTATATCTCTTGTTAATAAAAAATGTATTCTGATGTTTTATCTTTTCAGTTTTTTTTCGCATCTCACTACTGTTGTATGCATGACATTGTTTTTGCACCGATGGTCGCCATTGTGAGGACTCACTTCACACACATGCATACTTTCCCATTTTCTTAATCATGCACTTATTGTTTGTGTGCATGATCATTCACTCTTTTTTACACTCAATATCCCCATGCATTTAGACTTCTCATGTTTTCAATCGCCCATCGGTGGGTCTAGGATGCCTTAGCCCAGACCTTTCCTTGCCCAATTAGCATCACACATTTCTAGAAGTGAAGGCTCTACCTTCCCTCCAGAAATTGCACAAGTCTGGCCCAACAGTGACCTCTAGGCTTGTATTGTGCAATGCTGGGAGGCAGTGCCTTGTTGGTCTCGGAAAACTGTGCAATGTAGTTTGTTGCTTCGCATGTCACTACCGACTGAAATTGCACATTGCATAGTTTCATTCCTCAGCAGGCCAGGCTGGATTGTGTATTACACAATTCCAGTAGTTAGTCAGCTTCCCGATAGCCTAGACCATGCTTTGCATAGTTTTGGGAGTTTGTCTTCTAGCCTCCCAGTAAAAATTGCGCAATCTTCCAGAAAATCACACAGGTATGTTGCATGTCAGTCCTCTAGTTTGTTTTGGTTTCAATTGACAAATTACTTGTCATAAGTGTTTCTACGTCTCTAGGTATCATAGGTGTTCTTCTGCCTCTCAGCGGCATAGGTACAATGGATTCTAGGAGAGTAGAGTCAAAGACATCGTTTATAGCACAACTAGGGATGTAGTCGATCGAGTGTCTATGAACTTGCCTATTAATGAATACATCAAGCTATTCATGGACAAAGATATCAAGATGAAATGGTAGCAGCATCATAGTGAGTAGCACCATCAGCAACAACAGAAGGTAGCACACCTGCATGCAACAAGTGCAAGAGGAAAGTTGTGGTCAACATAGAGGCGGAACAAAGTTGCAAGCTCAAGCAGATCCACTTGTGATGAAAGAAACTTTGGAGACTGAAGCTATGAGGCGATGACATGACAAGAGGACTCTAGGAAGGGGGAGAGAGAGAAGCAGAGAAGGAGTTGTAGGTGCTCAAGTGGAAACTAAAGGAAGAACAGGAGCTGCACAGCTGAGAGAAGGAGTTGCAGTGGGAACAAGCACAACAGGAGTTGCAACATGCACAGATTGATGAAACTACACCCATACAAGTTATGAACCCATCCAGTAGATGGCATGGAGTAGACAGCGTGAGCAGTGTTGTCAATCACATGCAAAGATATTCAGGAACATGGATGTCAATATGTGCATGCATGCGATCCCACCCATTTGGCACACTCATTGAAGTGAAGACAAGAAGTAAGTTTGACTAGAGCTGAACATGTATTTCGACAAGTTGATGCCCATGGTCACTAACACATACTTGGAGATCAGCATAGACACTATGCATCAGTATGTCGTTGTTCCAGCTGCACTCAAGACAATGATGCACATATTATCAGACGAGTTGGACAGAGGAGCCATATCAGTGTACCTGGATACAACAAAGGCAAGAGTTTTCTTTTAGCAAGATGTCACCATCGAGCACACGAACACCATCACGGACGACTGATCTTGGCATCAGTTCACAACCATCGACCATCATGAGGATTTCAAAGAGTTGGTCTTGCCACAACAGTCCGAGCGTTAGTGATGTCTAGCATGGCTTGCTCAAGCCATTTTGTCTCACATGAGTACATGTGCAGATTGTATGTAACGTCTTTTCAATTGGAAGTCAAGTGTCAATAGTTGAATTTAATAGTCATAGAGTAGTTGAAGGGTCACAAGGGTAGATGAACAATCACAAAGGGGAATGTCAAGGGTCACCCCACCTTTTTCTATAAATAGTCCCTCATAACTCATTGTAGAGGCTTTTGGTTAGCCAAGCTTCCGATAGGAGTATCTTAGAGAAAGGTTGGAGAGTACTGTAATGAGCCTTGGCTTCTCCACTGTGCAGAGCTAGTATATCTCTTTGGAGGAGTAGGTGGCAGTGACTGTAACGTTCTGCTATCGTAACTAGTGGTTGTTCATGGTTGTATGGTATGACTGGAACTTTCACTTTTTAATATAATAGAGCCAACACATTTCATGCATATGTCGTATTGCATTCCATCTATCTTGTTTACTATAAATGATATATGTATTTGTTTTCTTACGCATGTGTGTATAGAATCTTTCTATATATGTATGTATGAATCTTACCGAAATGTGTTTTTGGTTTAACCATCACTTTGGATTGCTAGCTTACTTGCCTTCCAGTTTGTGATGCATATTTTCTCATGTGTTCCCTTCTTAACTCCGTGCTTTCATAGGTTTCCAAGGGGCACACTCACCTCACCCTTCGTGTGTTAGAATCGTTCATGCACCTTCCTTGACTTCTTGCATATGTCACACCCTTGCTACCAACAAGGACACCTTACTTGCCTTTGCGCACAACTGCGGTCAAGGCAATACCGTATGACCCACTGTTGGGACTCCTACACCAAATGGTCTGAGGTCTAGTTGGGACTCCTTACCAGGGAGATCCCATGATATGTTGGCGGGTCCAACACTGTCAACATTTTTGGCACTAGAAGGAGGGCAGATGACAAGCTGTGTCCTCTCATCCTATTTTGAACCTTTGCACATCTATCATGGATTCCATCACACTCATCCCTCCATGACGTCTTTCATATGTTGAACCTCTCAACATCACAAGGGAGTTTTTTGACCTCTTGTTTGAATTCATGTATGATGATGAAGGCGAGGTAGATTGGCCTGAATCCCTAGAAGACTTATATGTATTCCTTGAGAATGTAGACGAGTTCTATGTAGAAGAGGCCAGTCTTCTGCTTTCATAGAAACTTTGCAAATCCCCACAATGGTGTTGTTGCAGTCTGCCTCCTGGTAGCGTGCACTTACTTGACCAGTTTTGTGATTTCATTGAATCTACTTTCCATCGTTTTGATCCAGAACCTCTTAACCAAAAACTGTTGCAACAGTAGAAGGCCCTGCATGAATCGCTTATGGAATTTTGGGAATGCTTCCATGTGTTGCAGTTTCAAGATCCGAAAAGCCAGATGAAATTTCACGGTCGATGTCACAAGTCACTGTCTACCATCCCCTCATCAAACAACTCCACCATCCCAAAGTGAAGTGGGGGAGCATTCACACACATCGGTTCAACCGTCACATCCTCCTGACATCGCTCCTTCCAATTTTTGTGCAAGCTTGGTTGCGAATCCATTGAGTTCTCACATGTATTTTGTACCTCAATATCCATCTTCGTATTCGGATGATCCTCCGGAGGACACTGTCTTGTGTTCTTCCATTTTGGACTCTACACTTGTTGTGAACAAGGGTTAAGCCATCGATGGAGTTGGTGTTGCACAACCAACATGCATTGTCATTCATGAAGAGTATGACCAGGAGCTTGAACATCCACTAACATCAAGGGTCCATCCCTGTCTATCCGTACCTCCTCCATTTTTTCTTGACATCCTTGATAATTCATCCATCTCTGATTTTTCATGTGTGTCTCCGTCCACAGATGCACCCATTATTGATCATTCGCAGGACACACCATATGTCATCCCATCATCCAACAATAGATAGGACCAATCATTCATTGAAAATCCATTTGATTTTTCATCTTCTTTTTCCAGAAACACAGAGGGTGAACATCCTTGCTTCTCATCTACCCCTCTGTGTGATTCATAAAATCATGAGGATGTCGAAAAACATCCTGAATTTTCTTATCTTGAGTGTCGTGATCTCTCTACTTCCTCATCCAATCATGATATTGATTCAACTATAATTAATCTATCTAAGAAATTGGTCTACGATGATCCATATGTTGATGAAGTCGAAGCCCCACAGACTGTTGAGGCACTTCAGCCTGAGTTGATGGTTATATCAGGTCCTCGTTGTCTTGAGGTTGGTTTCACTTTCGATCAGGAAATTTTGAAATACCTGAGGCTCCTTATCACTCATCTGTATGCATGGAAGATCAATCTCACACACAGATTTCACTTCCTCCACTCGAACTACACGATCCCATCGCTCATGCATTGGAGGAATCTTACACAACAAGCACACTTGCACAACATAAGTGGTCTACCTTTCTCACATTTGCTTGTAGGTCATAGTCAAGAGAATGCATACACTTAACATCTGCACACATTGTAGCACAACATCATGGCAAGTCCACAGAGTGCATGTCATGCGCTTTCACTCACTTATGTTCTGTGGATGCTTTTAAACTTGGAGTGTGTTTTTCTTCATTGTTATATTTTTCTTGCTTGCTGGTTCACACATCTATCTTGTTTGCAAACAATGCCTTCACCAATATGGGTCAACCAATGCATTAGTGGCTACAATGGAAGTATCACTTCATGTGAGCAGACCCATGCACCGTTAGATTAGGAGTAGGAGTAGTGTTTGCATGTTTATTTGTTTACTTGCTTGTTTTCTTACTCACTTCACTTACGCATTTACTTCTATTGTTGCTTTGTTTTATGTTTATTTGCTTGTTTATGTTCGTAGGTTAGTTTCACGTGAAACCATGCGTGACTCTTGAAACAAGCTTGGTAAAGTACAAGAGGACTTGTGCAGTTATAAATAATTGGTTATTTGTCGTCCTGCCTCTTCATGAAGAACTTGTTTCTTTAGCCCATGATATGCCAATGGAAAATACATACTGTTCGAAGTGAACCTTGGTGGAAACACAACACTTGCGTGCTAACTAGTGTCACCAACTATAGTCCATTGTTTTGGGTTAATTCTTGTCAGCTCAGTCAAGTAGAGTAAGGTGAGGGGGAAAGCTTTAACAAGCACGTCAGAGGTATATATAAAATACCTCTTTGAAGGAACAATCTCTTCTGTTCTCAATAAGTCGGGGTCCCTCTTTCGCCTCTGAAATGAATAAGTGCTATGCATAGTTACAAAAAATAAAAAATGAGAAAAATGAAAAAGTAAAAAAAAAATCGAAAAATTGAAAAATAAATAAGGCAAAAGAAGAGAAAGGCTTCCTGCGCAGAGAGGTGATGCAAGTAACTCCATCGGGTTACTGACTAGGCTCGATGTAAGCAGAACGATGTTTGTGTTCTTGTGTGACTCTGTTGGGTTACTATCCAAGCTTGTTGGGAGCAGAGCAACACCAGAGATGAAAATAAAACTCTGATGACCATATGGCTTGTGAACCAATATACCCCCCCAACCCCAATCGAAACAACTGTGTAGACTTGGCTTGGAATGTGTATCGACTGACCAAGGGCTTGGCATATGGTACATCTTACAATCAAGCAAGTGTGGAAACCAAGATGAACAGAGAACTGAACAATACTTCCAGACGTGTTGGACTTTGTTTTCACGAACAAGGTCCATTCAGAGAGTTGGAGTTCTACCAGTGTGTCGCGAAGTGTTGTAGCGGTTACAAAGACCCTCCAAAATTCTTCCTTAGCTTTGTTTTGGAGCCTCCCGACCAACCATTTTCAGTAGCATGTCTTGCACCGTCAAGCATATAGGCTTCAATTTTTTCTCAGAGTCTTGTCAGCCTGTGCATGTCAATTTTCTTCACTCCCCTCATAGGCTGTCTTTGTAGACTTAGACCATGTGCTGGCCAAGTAGCTCCCCTAGAAAATTGCACAATTCTAGAAGGGAACCAACCTTCCCTCCAGAAATTACACGAATCAACTAGCCAACTTGCTGAGCTCAAGAATTGTGCAAATCAGTGTGTCAGGCTTCCCTCAGAAAATTGCGCAAATTAGCCTGGCAATCTATTGGGCTTCATAATTGCAGAGAGCAGTCAGGCAGTCTTCCTCCAGAAAACTGCGCAATCTGACCGAGGGCAGCTGCTCATCCCAGGAATTACGCAATTTTGGGAGACAATCACCTATTCCTCCTAGAAATTACGCAATCCCTTTGGGATAGCTAGCCCAACTTAGCCCAGGAAATGCACAAATTTTCTTCCTAGACTCGCAAACTGATGCATGTGTCTTTAGGTAGATCAGTCCCTTCGGGACTGAGCTAAATGATTTGCATGCATGGGCTGCTCTTCCCAAAATATCAAAAGGTAGCATGCAAAAGGAATCCCTAGATCTAGGGATATATTCTTAGCAGCTGGGTGTTACATGCAAAGCTCATTTTAGAAACCTCTCACCAAGTGTCACTTTTTCCTAGATTTTTGGCATGCACATCATAACCTCGATATTATCAAAACTCATCAACTGGACACTGCAGAGCTCATTCCTCACAATGACCTTGCAGCTATGACATCCCACATTGCATCCAGGAGTCTTCGGCACTTTCAACTTAGTTGTTTCAGGGTAAGTCTGCTTTTCATGTCTTGCACTGCGTTTCTGTTGCTTTTTGTGTTTCTCTTTGTGTGAGTGTTGCTGTTTGATTTCAATGAGCGCTTTCTATCGTTTTGATTTATGTTAGCTTGTAGAAGCACCATTTCAAATTTCGTTCACATCTCACTACTGTCGCATGAATGACACTGTTTTTGTACTGATGGTCGTTGTTGCGGCAACTCGCTTCACACACATGCATGCTTTCCCGTTCTTTTAATCCTGCACTTACTATTTGCATACATGATTATTCACTTTTGTTTATACTCAGTATCACCATGCATTTAGACTTCTCATGTTTTTAGTCGCCCATTGGCGGGTCTGGGCTGCCTTAACCGGACCTCGCCTTGCCCGGCTAGCATTGCACATTTCTGGAAGTGAAGGCTCTGCCTTCCCTCTAGAAATTACGCAAGTCTGGCCCAACACTGACCTCCAGGCTTGCATTACGCAATTTTGGCATACAATGCCTTGCTGGCCCCAAAAACTGCGCAATGCAGTTTTCTGGTTCAGATATCACTGCTGACTGAAATTGCGCATTGCGCAGTTTCAGTCCTCAACAGGCTAGGCTGGACTATGCATTGCACAGTTCCAACAGTCAGTCAGCCTCCTGGTAGCCCAGACTATGCTTTGCGTAGTTAGTCTTGCAGCCTCTCAGTGAAAATTGCACAATCTTCTAGATGGTCACACAAGTATGTTGCATGTCATTCCTTCAGTTTGTTTTGGTTTTCAACTGATAGATTGCTTGTCATGAGTGTTGCTATGTCTCTAGGTATCATAGGTGTTCGTCCACCTCTTAGTAGCACAGGTACAATGGCTTCCAGGAGAGTAGAGTCAAAGACACTGTTCATAGCACAACTGGGGATGCAGTCGATCAAGCGTCTATGAACTTGCCTATCTATGAATACATCAAGTTGTTCATGGACAAGGATATCAAGATGAAATGGCAGCAACATCACAACGAGCATCACCATCAGCAACAGCAGAAGGTAGTAAACCTGCATGCAACAAGTGCAAGAAGAAGGTTGTGGACAACACAAAGGCGGAACAAAAACAATGTAAACTTTAAAACATGAACTATAAACTCAAAACGAGAACTTTAGCCAAAAACCCCCCAAAAAGCATGAAAAATAGTGCTAAAAATGAAAAGTGTTGACGTTGTAATAACACTTCTTTTTTCTAGGGTAAATTTTCAACATGTTTTAAAAATGGCAGTGAAAACCAATTTTTTGTGCAAAATTTGTGCAAAAAACACCCTCAAAACGAAAAGTGTTGATGCTGGAATAACATTTTTTTTTTCTATGGTAAATTTTCAACATGTTTTAAAAATGACAGTGAAAACCAATTTTTTGTGCAAAAATTGTGCAAAAAACACCTTTAAAATGAAAAGTGTTGATGCTGGAATAACACTTTTTTTTTTTTAAGGGTAAATTTTCAACATTTTGAAATAATGGTGTAAAAGATTTTATCATGACTCTGGAAAACATTAAAATTTCAAAAGAATAAC
>APFE030000853.1:0-13116 GCA_000404065.3 Pinus taeda
TGGTTGAATATGGTTGAACTTCTTGTCAGTGTTTGATCATGGTAAGCTTTTTAGAGCATGGATATAGTTATATGAGGATGGTTGTCTATTGACAAGTGTGGTTGACTATGAGAGAACATGGTTAACTATGGTCAAGTATGGTTGACTATGGGTTAACATGACTTACCATGGTTGGAAACATTTAGAAATAAATTAATATGGCTAATCATCTATAGTATGCTTGATAATGTGGTTGAACATGGATGATCATGGTGGTCATGGTTGACAATGGTGACCCTCATTAACAATTGCTGACTTTTTTCAAGAATGGTTGAAAATTGTTCACTAGGTTTGACCAAATTGGCAATGGTTGATCATTGTTGATCATGATTTTTATGCTAGATATCTTGACTCTGGTCGACTATGGTTGACTATGTTGTCCATTTGATGGCGTTCACTATGGTCAACAAGGTTGCAATCATTGGAAATTATGAACACAATTAACTATTGTAAAATTGATATTTTGTGATCATGCTCAACGATGCTCAACAGTTGATCATGTTTCAACATATTTGATAATTAATACTATGTTAATGTATAATAACCATGGTTAACCCATAGAAAGAGGCATACACTATATGTTGTTGGGCACATTATAATGATGATTATTGTTGGTCACATTGCAGCAATGACATTTATTGTTCATAACGGTGTGTTGGCATTTGTTATTCTAGATATGATGTTCATGTTGACAATGGTTGACCATGTCCAACAATTGTGGTGTCAAGTGAAATGCCATGTGTGATGTCATTTATTGTTCCACACATGATGCCAATATTAACAATGGTTAACCTTTTTCAACCATGTTTCCATGGTTGAGTAGTATTAACCATCATGATCTTGTAGACACATATCAAAAATGGGATGACCAAGTTTGAGCATAGTCGACCACGGTTTTCTAGGTTGTCTATGGATTACCATGATTAATTATTTCTAACTAAGGATAAATATAGATAATTATGACCAAAATATGGTTGAATGTGGTTAACTATGGTGAACTAAGATTAACTGTAGCTGGTATATAGTTTACTTAGGTTTGCCATTGTTGATTGTAGTTGACCATGATTGATGATGTTTGAAGAGGGTCAACCATGGTGGAAAATGGTTAATGATGTTTAACCAAGGTTAACAAGGTTGAAGAGGATTTACAATGATTGGAAAAGGGTTAGTAAGGATCTACCATAGGTGACCATGGTAGGCCATTGGTGACAAAGATTGGCGATGATCGATTATGGTTAAATATGGTTAATCGTTGATGACCATGTTAATCATAGTTGACCATTTTTGACTATCTTGAGCATGATTAAATAGGCTTGAACTTCTTATCCATGTTTTATGATGGTGAGCTTGTTCGACCATGGATGTGATTATAAGAACATGGTTGACAACTTGACTATGGCCAATTATGGCAGACTAAGAGAGAACATGGTTGACTATGGGTAGTAATATTTAGCAATATATGAATATGGTTGAGCATGTTAAGTATTCTTGACAAAGTGGTTGACCGCAACTGACAATGGACGATCATGGTGGCCATGGCTAACAAAGGTGACCTTCATTAACAACTGTTGATTTGTTTCAAGCATGGTTGAAGAAGGTTGAATATGTTTGACCAATTTATGATAGTGGAAAAACTTGTGAACAATTTATGAAACCAATGTTTCGAACTAGCTAGGTGAGTCCATCATCAGGGCAATGAGATCTGTATTTTGAGAAGAGAGAGTCAAGAAAATTATGGAGCTATTAATAGTTGTGTACAAATATATTCGATACTTTTTGTTTAAAATGTCAGCTTGATTGATTCATAATTATTAATTAATAATTTTAAATTAAATTAATTAATTTTTTTTAAATTACTTATATAATTTTAATTAAATATTTAATTATATTATTAATATTATATTATGATTTAAATATTTTGATCTGTATATATATATATATTAAGTGTTTAATTTATTTATTTTAATATTTAATTTTATTTAATTGATAATCATTTGTTTATTTTTTTTATCTATACTAAATATATATATTATTATTTTTTTTTTTGGAAGGGATGTTTTGAACAATGTTTAACCAAATTGGCAATGGTTGATTATTGTTGATCATGTTTTCTATACTGGATATGTTGACTATGATTCATTGTGTGGAAAGTGATGACAATGCTTGACTACATTGACTATGTGATGATCTCGACTATGGTAAACCATGTTACAATGGTTGACCATTATGATCATGATTTTCCATCGTAACATTGAGATTTCATTACCATGTATGACCATTTTGACAATTGTTGACCATGTTTGAACGTGTTTGACAATTAACACCATGTTAATGTATATGAACCATGGTCAACCCATAGTATGATGCATATGCCATATGTTGTGGGATACATTGTAATTATGTTTATTGTAGGCTACATTGTAACAATGACATTTACTATCGATCATGTTGTGATGTCATTCGTTATTCCACACATCTAAATAATCTTTATTATTCATTTAGATTGTGATAATGTTTGTCACATTGTGACATTGTTCATAGTTCTTCACACAACGATGAAATATACAATTCATCACATTGCAATGATGGATATTATTCTTACATTACACTAGAAGTTGTTGTCTTTCACATTGCAATGGCTTATTATTCAACATGTCTATGGAATTTGTTATTCATCACATTGTGATAATATTAGTTGTTCAACATATTGTGATGTCATTTTTTAGGAACAAAAAATGACGTTACTGTGACATCAACTATGTTCAACAATGGAACAACATAACCAAAAATAAGAAAACATGCTTGTATATGGATAGTCATTATCAAGCATAGTTAACATCAAACAACATAATCAACCACTAACACATTGACCATACAAATTAGGTATGTCAACTTTTGGGAACATTTAACCATGGTTGATGAATTGTCCATGGTTGACCTATTGATCATGGTTGACCATGTTGTTTCAAGTTATCTATGGTTGACAATGTTTGTCCACACATAACATTTTTTATTAATAACATTAATATTGATAATAACATCGATGCTGAGAATAACATTATTATATCATAAGCCCCAAGCGATAGCTCAATTGGTCGAGTTCTCGTTGCTAAGTTCCTTACCAATTTGGGAGGTCATGGGGTAAAATTTACTCGACGCCCTTGGGGTTATGCCCGACCAAATAAATCAGTGGGTAGATCCCTTTAGGTGGATCTGCCTGGATTATTACCCATGGATGTAGCAGCCACTAAATGACCATGAACCATAGTTGAACAAAACAAATATTATTATATTATAATTGGATGAATTTTTACATATAATATTATTATTGTATTAATGATATCAATAGTGTTTTTATATTATAGTTAGTGTATTACATTTAATAATGTAACATTATTAATGTTATTAATGATGTTACTACTAAAATTATTATTAATATTAAAATTATCATTATTTAATGTTAGTCTTGTGCTTTTAATATTATTCGCATTGGAATTACTACTACTAATAATAACAATACGATGATTTGTTTCATATAATACCAATATTATATTAGTGATATTAATATTGGTTTTATGTTATAATTAATATATTACATTTAATAACATAATATTGTTAATGTATTTTTTTCCTTTTTGAAGTTAGACACTTTGCATTATCAAATGACGATTACATAAAGAAAAACGTTTTTTCTAATGGTCTTTTTCAAGGGAAACCAGACCAATAACAAAAGTTCAGAGTCTTGAGGTTGTTAAGACCTCCTCTAACTAGAGCATCTTGTAAATAGAAATTTATAAAAATAGGTTGGTTGTGCCAGATCTTGACATACATAGACATGAGAAGAAAAGATAGATTACAAGTGCTACAAGCAAAAAATCAGTGAGTCATCTTGGGAAAATATCCAAGCATCAATGTTGGTTGGTCACTACCCTCATCTGAGAAGAAGGAAATGTTTGTTTATCTCCGGGATAGAATAGTCATCTTGTGGTCTATACTACCAATGTTTTCCTCCACCTATGCCAATCTGATAGAATTCTCATGTTGAGTCCTCATGTATCTCCATATGTCGTCTACAATATTCAAACAACGTTTAACTTTGTGTTGACTTCCCGGCATGATTGATGAAGTGGTGGAAGTATAGATAATGTGCCAAATATAATGTGATCCACAACCTCCTTTTTTTTGAGTTGACATCATATCGAGGTGAGGGAACACTCACTCTTGGGAATGCTCATAGCGAGATAGTATTGTTAATATTATTAATGATGTTAATAATATTATTAATATTATTATTATTGATGTTAGTATTAATTTTAATATTATGTGTTTAATATTAGTTACATGAATTTTAATAATAATAATAATAGTGTTATTATTAATATTATTCGTAATATCACGATGTCGTGACTATTAATTTAATTAATAATGTAAATATTAATAATAACATCAATAATAATGGTCTAACTAAGGGGATTAGAATCTTGAAACCCTTAGGAGTTACCTAAGATCAACTTGGTTTGGCTATGAATTGATACCAGACGGTCTGCGCGGCGGCGAACTGCTAGGGTTTGCAGGTTTGCAGATGTGCAGCTGACGGATCGGGCCGGCGACGAATGTGGGAGGACCCGGTGTAGCAGTCAGGACGAGGCAGAGAATAGAACAGCGGGGCTTCAGTTTGTCAGGTAAGCAGCTATTTTCCATGTTCCTGTTAGGATTATTTTCTAAAGGGACAAGAGCTGAGAGGGAATGGAAAACACTTCGGGGAGGGGAGAGATCCCCTCCTTCAAGAACGTAGTAATGGGGGAGAATAGTGCGAATGTAATACAACAGAATCAGCAGGAAAACTATGCCCCAGTCATGGGCAATCTGTGGCAGAAAAGGATGAAAGGAAAATGCCTGCCACGAGCTCAAAAGTGGCCAAGATATGTTATCCCTAATAACAAGCTGGAGGAATATAACAGCTACATGAAATATCATGCCCTGATCTGCAAATTCATAGGATATTGGCCTCCGGAGAAAGAGTTATACAGGTGGATTGATCAAAGGTGAAAACCGAAGGGTCACATAGACCTAAAGCTGGGAGCCCAAGGGTTTTTCACAGCCATCTTCACGAACCTGGAAGAAAGGAACAGGGTCTTTGAAGAAGGACCATATTTCATGAATAACGCAGGCTTATTCATGAAATACTGGGAGGAGAGATACATCCCAGAAAAAGAAACGTTGTTGGAAGCCCCAATCTGGGTCAGGCTGTTTGGACTCCCCGATGAATTCTGGGATCCTGAAATTTTGGAAGGGATAGGAAACTCAATCGGAAGCTTTGTTAAAGCTGCAGAAGCTACCCGACGAGGTAAATATAACTCATATGCAAGAATCTGTGTTTACATGAATCTAGCCGAACCCCTCCCAGATCATGTTGAGGTGGAGTATCACGACGAAGTGTGGCAACAACCAGTAGATTATGAACACATCCCTTTTAGATGCCGTAAATGTCATGAATATGGGCATCTGGTTAGACAATGCCCATTGAACAAGGAGGAGGAATTGAAAAGAAATCAGGAGGAACATCAGAAAAACACAGGGAAAATGGAGGAGACTGACAAAGGTTTTCAATGGGTCACAAGAAGAAGGAGACAAAGTCAAGAAAAAACTAAATCCCAACCTCAAGGAAAATCTGGTATTACAATAAGCCAAAATAAGTTTCAGGCCCTCCAGAATGAAAATGAAGAGTATGAAGTTAATCTGGAAGATGATGAAGACCCTGGGAATTCCCCAATGGATATTACAGGTGAAAGTAAAGGGAAGGAAATAAACCTAGGAGGAAGTTCTGAAAAACAGCCGGAAGGAAAGGTGGAGGATTTGGTAATACAATCCCCGATGGAGGTGGAAAATCAAGCCGAAGGTGATATTGAGGAAGAAAGAATCATGAAATAGCTAATCCAAGAATGGAAATATTTAGATAGCAGATTCATACCTGAGAAACAGAAACAACTGTACAAGGAAGTATTTCAGAAATATAAGGAAAAAAATGGACAGAACGCCGACAAAAAGATAATGATAGGACCTGACCAAGGGATTGGACAGGCGGGAATGGATGGCTCTGGCAAAAGCAGCAAGAAACGAGGGCGGAAGCCGATGAATGAAACTATCCAGACTGTAGGAGAAACCTTGATAAACTCAGGCAAAGTGATACCTCTGTCAGAGGTATTCTTCCCCTCTTTCCAAAAGTTTTAAATGATTGTGATCAGTTGGAATATAAGAGGCCTGAATAGCAAGGGAAAACAGAGGTATTTGAAAGAAAAATTGAAAAAAGAAAAGCCTAGTGTTATGATTCTTCAGGAGACAAAAATTTCGGTTCAACAGATTGAAGAACTCATGGCCAAGAATAAAATGCATTATGAAGTTACGGGACAAGATGCCATTGGGTCTGCAGGAGGTATTGCAATTTTGTGGAACCCGAATGATATCATCTTAGATAGTTGGACTAGTATGAGCAGAATCCTTACTGGCCTTGGTAGAATAGTAGGAACTAAAGAGCAGGTTGTCATTTCAGGGTTGTATGGACCTCCTTCTCCAGGAGAAAAAGAAAACTTCCTAAATAGCATGAAAATCATTCGTAGGTTATATCCAGATGTTGACTGGATAATTGGTGGTGATTTTAACCTAATCAGATCCTTAGAATAAAAGAAGGGAGGAATAAGAAAAATGGAATACTTTATGGAGAAGTTTAATGATCTGATAGATGATCTCAGGCTTGTGGACATCTAGACTATAAACGGGATCTGCACCTGGAATAATAGGAGGGGGGGTAAAAATCAAATTGCCTCCATGCTTGATCGATTCCTTATTTCTGAAGGTATCATGAACAAGGATATTTTTGTAGAAGCAAAGATAATGCCTTTCCTGGGGTCTGATCATTGGCCAATCAGACTTGAGGTGGACATCAAAGTGATCCGAGGAAAAAGACCTTTTCGTTTTGAATCCTTCTGGCTAAGAGACCCAACATTTATTAAAAAACTGGAAGAATGGTGGTGTCAAAGCATGATTCAGGGCAAAGGGAAAATGCGTATGTTTCAATTAAAACTTAAAGAGCTAAAAGAGAAAATTAAAAACTGGAACAAGCAGGACTTCGGCAATATTATGGAAGACAAACAAAATTTGGAAAACGAAATGGAAACTCTCCAACAGAAAATGATTTTGGAAGGCAGAACAAAGGAAAGCATCAGCTAGGAAGGAACAATTCTTGGCAAACTTGAAGAAAGAAGGAAGCAAGAGGAAATTCTCTGGCGTCAGAAATCGAGAATAAAATGGTTAAGGGAGGGGGAAAGAAATACTAAGTTTTTTCATCAAGCTATGATCAAACATAGACAGAGAAACATGATTCTTTCTATCAAAGATAAGAATGGGAACAGAGTGGTTGAGCAAGCTGAAATCGAACAGGTCCTGATTGATCATCATAAGGAAATATTAAGGGAACCTCAAGCTGATAGAATTCATGCAATCCAGGGAATTTGCTCTGCCATCCCTCGTTTGGTCTTTGAAGACCAAAATAAAGCGTTGATGAGAGCTTCCACTTTAGAGGAGATAGAGGAAACTGTGAAAGCAATGAAGAAAGGTACTGCTCCAGGCCCAGATGGTTTCACTGTTGACTTCTTCCAGGCAGGATTGCACTTCCTGGGAAAAGAGATTCTGGAGCTGGTAGAAGAATCCAGGATGAATCAGAAGGTATGGCCTGCCCTTAACTCTACTTTCTATGCTCTAATCCCTAAAGGTGATAATCTGGAAGATGCTAATGGTTTTAGACCCATAGCGCTGTGTAATGTTATCTATAAGATTATAACTTCTATGATGGCCAAGAGATTAAAGCCCCTGTTGGATAAGTTAATTTCTGCCGAACAAACGGGTTTCGTTGAAGGTAGACAGATCCTTGATGGCCTGGTGGTCACTCAAGAAGTCATTCACTCCTTAAAAGTCAAGAAACAGAAGGGTATGATGATTAAATTAGACTTGTCAAAGGCGTATGATCGATTAAGCTGGAACTATTTGGGAAAAGTCCTGGAGAGTTTCGGCTTTTGTAGGAGGTGGATTGACTGGATTCATAGTTTGATCTCCTCCCCAAGTTTTTCTATCCTGGTGAATGGGATTCGCTCGAAAACTTTCTCTGCCACTAGAGGTCTTAATCAGGGTGATCCTTTATCCCCCTTTCTGTTCATTTTAGCTGCTGAAGGTCTGGGTAGGTTCATCAAGAAAGAAAGAGAAGCAGATAAAATCAAAGGTCTTAAGCTCTGGGGAAATAATCTATGCTTAACTCATCAGCAATTTGTTGATGATATCATGTTGTTTGGAGAGCCAACAGTCAAAGAGGTCAAACACCTTCGAAAAATCCTGGATCTTTTTGCGGAGGCTTCAGGTCTGGAAATTAATAGGGACAAATCTTGTGTCTTCATATTTAACTCTGTGGAACAGGTCAAAGGTCATCTTATAAGACTCTTGGGTTTCAGGAGGGGTGAACTTCCTACTAAATACCTGGGCAATGTTTTGGACTTTACCTCCAAAAAGATGAAAAATTGGCAAGGAATTATAGATAAGCTCAGCAATAAGGTGGCAAATTGGGCCTTCAGAACGTTAAATATAGCAGGTCGAATAGTTTTGGCAAAAACTATCCTTCAAGCTATCCCTGTATACCCTTTATCAATTATGGCAGCCCCCATAGGTATTTGTGTAAGGATAAGAGAGATCATTAGAAATTTTATATGGAGAGGGGCGGATCAGAAGAAAAAATGGGCCTTAGTTTCTTGGTGTCAGTTAACTGAAAGAAAGGAGAAAGGAGGTCTGGGGTTGAGGGACCCTGAGACTCTCAATAAGGTGTTGGGAGAAAAACTCTGGTGGAGATGGCTTAGGGGGGGAAATGATTTGTGGAAAATTATATGGAAAGAAAAATATAATATGCCTGAGTCAGCAGTAGAAATCTTAAAGCGAAAGGATACCCCCAGAGGATCTTTGGTCTGGGACCTGGCTCGTCTCAACAGGGATCTGGTTGAAAAGCATTCTTTCTGGGAGATTAGAGGTGGCGAGGAAGCTAACTTCTGGGAGGATAAACGGCATCAGAAGGAAAGAATAAGCTCCATTCAGGGCCTCCATTAGGTCCGCGACAGAATTGGAAGAGAGAGACCTCTCGTCAGGGACTATTGGAAAGTTAATAACCCAGATGAAAGCTGGAGGACTTGGGTGGATCTGTCGGAGTGGGAAGGAGAGTTCATCACGGACCACAAAGTAGTCTTCAGTAAGGAGGTTGAGTCAAGAAAGATTAAAGCCCGCAATGGCAGGGATATTCTTCGTTGGGGAAATTCTATGAAGGGCTCGTTCACTACTAAGGAGGCCTATTTCCTAACCTCAGAGCAATCTGGAAACGAAGCAAACCCTGATTGGAGAATATTTTGGGAAAGGAATTGGTGGCCGAAAGTCTCCATATTTATCTAGTTGGCATCAAAAAACAAAATCCTCACCTGGGATCGGATTCAAAAGAAAGGTTTTAATGGCCCATCGAGATGCTGTCTGTGCAATTTGGAGGGAGAATCCAGAGATCATCTGCTTCTTCATTGCCCCTTTGCCAAGACCCTGTGGATAAACACCAAAAGATCTTTTGGTAAACCTGAAAATGCCCCCCGCAAATTCAATGATGTGGTCTTCCAATGGAATAAGGAAGTCTTTCAATGTAAAGTAGTCAAGCGAGCTTGGGACCTCATCTCTGCATTCTCCCTCTGGATGATCTGGAAGGAGAGGAATCACAGGATATTCTAGAACTCAGCAATGGAGCCGGAAGTCATTTGGGGAAAAGCAATTAAGCTTCTGCGAGAAACAATCTTGGCGGATAAATGGGTTGGGGAAGATTGGAAGGCCAACCCGATGGAAGAAGAAATCCTGAACAGATTAAATTTAAAATTCGAAATGGTTTTTCATAAACAGAATCCCAATCATGAGATGCGGTCTAACAGCCCGGATAAATTCTGCTATCCTAAAGAAAATTTCATCAAATTGAATTTCGATGGGGCCTCTAAGGGGAACCCGGGCGAAGCTGGCTTTGGTGGTATCTTCAGGGACGACAGTAATAAGGTAAGATGGATTTTTGCTGAATGGGGGGGGGAGATGACAAATAATGAGGCAAAGTTTTGGGCTCTGCATCAAGGCTTACGAATTACGGTCAGAAATGGATACTCCAACCTTGAAATCATAGGGGACTCTCAGATCGCGGTGGAGATGTTGAAAAAACTCTGCAATGGCCGGAATTGGGAAAAAGTCTCGAGTAGTTGGCGATCAGCCGGAATAGTCCAGGAAATAGCAGAGCTCTTGCCTCGCATCGAGTATAAGGTGATCAACCATCCGAGACGGAAAGGGAACCAGGCAGCTGACTTCCTGGCGAACAGGGGATGCAGAGGCCGCGGCAGCTTGGTGGATGTCCAATGGAGAGCAGTGCGCGGGCATCAGGAATGGTCGGACCTACCAACCATCATCAAGGCGGATCATGACCAAGCCACAGGTAGAGAGGTGGAGTGCGATGAGCTGGAGCGCCAGAGGGACGTGGAGAGTCCAGCCCATGTAGGCTTATTATGATTAAGAACCCCATGAGAATGATACCGCTCGTGCGGAGCCTTGGGGAAGGACGGGAGTTAGGACAGGCGGTTAAAGAACATCAGAGAGGCCTGGGTGAAGCGATCGGTGATCGTCATGGGAGATCACATCGAGAAGGTACGCAATCTGAGGAGAATTCTTCGCCTTACATCAACCCAATGGTAGATCCGAACTGGCGTGGTAATGGCGAGTACATGTCAGAGACTGTAAATAGTAATAAATCAAACCGGATGTTTGATAGGAATTGCCATGCTTGCGGGAACAGATGGCAGGATTCGGACAGACGGATGGATAGAAGGAGCAGGCTCTGGGATTCTATAAAAACCCGCATGCAAAGCACCCACCCACAGAGAATTGCAACTAGTTGCAGCAGCGCGAAAGGCGTCACTGGTTGTCTGAGGGCCTCCTGCATTTCTTTCAGTCGACATTCGGTGAACGGTAGGATGGAAACAAGAAAGAAGGCTCGGCTTGCAGAGGAAATGGAAGCTGCGCGGACCAAGGTGGCTGATAGGAAAGGTAAAGGGATTGCGAAAGAGGAGGTCCCGAACGATGTCTTTGAGGTCCCAGACACTTCAGATGAGGGAGGGAGCAGCGACCCGAGTATGAACGTTGAAGAGTGGGAACGGTATGCCATGGGTGTCAGTATGAGGAGCCAGCGTGGTCGAAGGGTTCCTATGCGCGGGCGACGGAGGTGGATCATTCACGATGGCTGCGAGACTGCTCCCAGCCGTGGTCAGAACAACACAGCCAGTAAAGCTCGGGGCAGCAAGAAAGAAGTCCCTGAGCCGAGCCGTCGTCCTGGCAGGAAGGCCAGGCAAACCTTTGAGCATAAAATCCAGAGGGCAGAACGTGCTTATGTTCAGAACACCAACCCGAAAATCAGGCGCATCATCCAGAATATGGAAGATGAGGCAATTCAGACCCAATCGGAGTCAGAAATGGAGGATTGGGAGCTGCTGGTTCATGACCCCGGTAATACAAGAGGAAGGATGTCTCTTTTCAAACAATCCCTTCATATGTATTGGGTAATGAAACGGTTGTTGGCCAAAGCTTTGGACCAGGTGGCCTCTGAAATGGCTGAGATGGCTCAGGGTGTTCCCAATTTGAGGCGTGAACTCCGGATCCTGCAAATCTCCATGGAGATGAAAGGGAAGCAGCTTGAAGAGATTCAGAAATTGCTCAAGGCCAGCCAGCACAGGAGCTCCAAGGAGGACTCTCCAATCTTTGCTAATGCTGTTGAGTAGTTTCAGTTCTTGTCTCCCTTCTGAGGATTTTGCGGTATTTAGATACTTTAGGCAGCTTCCCTCTTTTTGTAATGGACAGTTTATATATGCACATCACTAGAATTAGACCAGGGAAGGACTGTAATGTCTATTTAGCCAGGAAAAAGAGGCTACGTGACTTCTTTTTTTGGTATGGTGTTAAAAACTTGAGGTGGATACCCTACTCAGTTTCCCCTGGTGGGCGGGTAGCTGGTCCACTAATTTTGATGTAATTTTCTGATTTGTTAATAGAAAATGAGATGCACCACCTTTGCCTACAAAAAAAAAATAACATCAATAATAATATTATTGTATATAAATTATATACATGATTATAATAGTAATTATTATAATTCTAGCATATTATATAAAATATAAATATTAATTATATGATGATAGTAATAGTGTATTTATGTTATGTGGAAAAAACCGTATAAACAAGATTTATTACGTAGTCTCATAATTGTTTTTTGAAATAATAATAATAATAATGTTATTAATATGCTAATAATAATAATATTAATGTGATTTCTTAAATATTATAAATAACAATAATATTAATAATAGTATAATATTAGTAAGAGAAATACTTCCACGCCCATGTATGCATAGTATTTAATTTTACAAAGGCTATATGCATGATAACAATGCTCATACATATGGAATCTGTGTGGGCTAGCTAGCTTGGGCTTATAGCCAGCTGCCATGCGGTCAGAGTTTTCCACCATCACGTTCTAATTAACTGACCATTTCAGCTTTCAACACAGACGCAAATGTAACCACACATATGACAGTATTGACTTTTGAAAATCTACAATGATGGAAACCAAGGAAACATCATCATTATAAGCCGAGGTTTTTCCAGTCAAATGTTTAGGAGGTTATTGGGTGCAAGAGAGGATCTGAAAATATTCTTCTTTGATCGAGTAGTTGGAATTCTTCCAACCCCACCTGTCTTCCTCATATAGCGCAATGGGGGCACACCCTCTTAGCTTTTTTAGGAGCCTTTTCCTTTGGTGGAGAAGAGCATCCGGGATGTTTTCTAGCTTCCATGATGAATACAATCAACCATCTGGTCTAGAGTTTCCACTCCTCGATTTCTCAAGAGGAGTTGAAGATCCACCAAGGAAAGATCAGGCTCAAGGGTTTAAAGTCCCAAGATAGAATCTGAGAAAATTTTGATAGCGGC
>APFE030000860.1:0-13505 GCA_000404065.3 Pinus taeda
ACAAACTGTTTTACCATCCCACACTCTCTTTCAACTATCAGGAGCGGTGAGACTATGCTTTGGTCGGTTAGTCAGGTAGCCGACCCTCTTGTGTAGAGCTTGAGGCAACTACCATTTACTCTTCCTCGGAAGGGATCTCCATTAAGCTTACTGAGCTAGATCATGCCTCCATCTGTGACTTCTTTGACTACATATGGTCCCAACCAATGCATTCAGAGCTTCCCAGGAAATTTCTCGAACTTGTTGTTGTACAGTAATACTAGATCATTTTCTTTGAACATGTGCAAGTTGATATGGTGATCATGCCAAGATTTTTCTCACTGCTTATATACCTGCTGATGGAATCCCACCAGAAAGCATTCCTCGTCAAGTTCTTCCAGTTGTGCACACCTCTCTTCCAGGGCCCCATGGTCTGCCATGCCTGTCATTGCTGCTATTCGCAAACTGGGTACAATGTATTCCATTGGCATGGCGACTTCCATGCCGTAGACTAACCAGAAAGGTGTCTGACTGTTCCAAATTGGATCCATAAATATTGATCAAAGAACCATGACTGTATTAGGTCGGGACAAATCTCTAAAGAATTCAGAACCATGATCAAAAACACCCTTGAACCAGTGGCAATGGCAGCCAGTGTGGAATGATGAGGACCTCGGTCAAAGCGCGCTGACCGAGGCTCGTGAAGAATGCACAAGAGGTCAAAATAGCCCCTTAGAGCCCTGGATTGGGAAAATAAGGAGGTTTTTGATGTGCGATTAGCACTAATCATGCATCGTTGGGTAAACAGGGCCAAAGTGGGGGAAGCTGAGTAATTGATTGCATTGGGAATCGGAGAACCATGGGCAAAAAGGCAAAAGCGCTAAACATATAAAGGTGGGACCTGTGCTCTGGAAACTAGCGGTATTAATTGCCACGTCCTCAAACGGTAAGATATTTTGGATGAGAAAGGAGCGATCCCACTCAACGATTGACATGTGGCAAGCGGAGGTGAGAGAAAATCATCGTTGATTGCACACTATCGGTCGAGCAAGTCAACCGCACGGGACATGCGTATGGCATTGGATCTGGAGGCCCTAGACCGGACAACTGAGATCAAAACCAATGGAGGAAGCGAAATCGATGAGGGAATACACCGCATTTCGTAAGGATTTGGAATCTCTTTGACCACCACGGTGGAGGAAAGACTTCATCCACGACGTAACTAAAGAAATGAACCGACGAAGCAGGTTGGTGTTGTTTAGAGGAGGACAAGTGGCCACTCCCTGAGTGTCCATGCTGATGCCGAACAAGGAACTCCAAGCACAGTCGTAGAAGGTGAATTGATAGAGGTAGAAGAGGAACTGAATAGGCATGAATTCGAATGTCTAAAATCCATGAACAGATACAGAATGCACAGGCAGTCAGAGAACGGTCCAAGAGATGAGGAAAGACTAGAATCCTGAGAGGAGGATGGAATACACAGAGAAAGAAGACAGTAAAGCATAAGCAGGAAGAGACAGAGGGCTGAGCTAACCAGCAGTAGCATCGAGCACCTGAGAGATTGAGATATTCAAGCCATTCCATAGAGGAATCTATCCGGGCTGAGCACCACATTGGGCTCTTGCCACTGTAGACAAGAAGGTGACAAAGCTAGTAGGAAGAAGTAGATTCTGTGTACTCCAGTGGCTTGGGGAATCCAAGAACTACCCTACCAAGTAAAACTTGCTTCAGGAGAACTCGCATTGAGTCCCTATATTGTAATTTTCTACTTAAAGGCACAATAAAACAAGGCCACCATTTAAAGCTGGATCGGAGATGTCTGGAGAATAGGGTGAACTCCTTATTAAAATTGTTTGTGTCTTTGTGTTGCTTACTGTATTTCTCTACTATCTTTCCATTCTATTATCTATGTATTGGCAATCTGATTGATCCGTTGCTTCAATAACATAGAACACACACTAGCACATGAGTCTGTAATACCTTTGTTTAATAAATATTCAACTAATGTCACTCATAGGGTGATTATCAAATCAAGTGGTATCAAAGGTCTAGGCTGTAAGGTTAGAGAATCTTGTGTTGGTTTAGCTGTGAATGCTCACAAGATCAAAGCTCAAATTAGGAGAAGGAGAGTTGGTTGAAACTAATCCTGAAATTGGGAGAGTTTATCCTCGGAAGACAATGTCAGAGGAAGGTTCTATGGGGCTAGACCCTCAATTCATAGAAAGTTTCCTAGCTATAAAGTCTATGGTAGAAGAAATGTATAGGGACTTTAGAAAGCACAAGGATGAAGATTCATCAGGTTCTAAACAAGATAAATAAGAAGATGAATCTCATCCCCATGACCACTCAAAAGGAAAAGGGAAAGATGAAAACTTTCTTACACCTCCTAATAGCCCTGCGCATAATAAGAAAGAATTTTGATTAAGCTAGATGTTAAATTTGATTTTCCTATATATGATGGAGATTTAAATGCTGAAAAGTTGGACAATTAGATTAGATAAATTGATGTGTATTGCAAAGTGCAGAACATCAACTCAGACAAGAGTAAAATTCAGCTGGCAAGCCTACGCCTAGGAGGAACTGCCTTGGTTTGGTGGGAAGGCAGAACCCAAGCTAATATGAAGAAACATGGTAAGACCATCTTTGTCTGGAGTGAATTTGTTTCTGCAATCAAGAAGCAGTTCTATCCATTGGCCTACATGCAACAAGCCATGATGAGTTGGCAAAATCTTCGGCAGTTGAAAGGGAAAAGTGAACAAGGGTATACTCAAGAGTTCAGAAAGAGAGCATTGATGTTGGGCATCTCATTAGACTCACCAAAGACTCTTTTTAAGTACATTGGTGGTCTACACAACTACATGAGGCATACCGTCCTCATGTTTAATCCCACTTGTATAGATGAGGTATCTGTACAAGCTACTCATCTAGAAGCTAGAGGAAAGAATGGAAGTCCAGAAGTTGGGGGACCATCCCAACCCACTGTAAGCAAGAGTAAGGAGGAAAGAAAGCAGAAGTGGAAAGCAAGGAAGGCTAACATTGCACAAAAAGGCAAAGCTTCATGCACTCACTGTAAAAAGGAGGGGCATGATGATGAGCATTGTTGGATTCTGCATCTAGAGATAAGACCTAAAAAGTATGAGGGCAAGAAGAAGAATACTGTTGCAGCTATTCAGAAAGATTTGGGGTCAAACTCGAGATATGAAACAACCATTGTAGCCACAGGTATAAAAGGTAAGAATTCTGAAGCATCTACTAGTAATTCTACTCAAACTATTATCAATGAAGAACATGAGAGAAAAAGACATGAGATTTTCCATATTTGAGTTATTTCCAAACATCAAAAGATTAATACTTTGTTTGATAGTGGCTCACAAGTAAATTTGATTTGTGAAGCAATTGTAAAGAAATTGGGATTGGCAACTACACCTCACAAGAAACCATACCCATTAGGATGGTTGAATGACAAAGTACAACTACAAGTGACTAGACAATGCAAACTCAAGTTTTCTTTTGGGTCAGAATTTGTAGATGAGGTTGAGTTAGACATAATTCCTTTAGATATATGTGGAATTTTTTTAGGAAGTCCTTACTTGTATGATAGAAAGGCTATTTTCTATAGAGCTGAGAATAAGTATCTACTTGTTAAATATGAAATCGAATACTTTGTAAGAGCTCACAAGCTCAAGAATAATTATATTCTCATAAATTCTGGGCAGATGAAAAGAATGATAAATTCATGCAAACAATTCTTACTAATGGTTGTAAAGGAAAAGAAACCTGATAGAACCAATGTATTTAAGGGTTGTAATGCTCAGCAAGAAACTGATATAGAAAACATTGTTTCAGAGTATCATGTCCTGTTTTAGGAACCTAAAGGTTTGCCACCCAAAAAGGAAATAGTACATGATATTATTTTGTAACAAGATGTTCCATTGCCTAACATTGAGATGTACAGGTTGTCTACTTAAGAGAATGATGAAATCAAGGAGCAAGTGCAGGAGTCACTCAAGAATGGATTCATCAGGCCTAGCACATTAACCAATCGTTTTTGTGAGAAAGAAAGATGGCTCGTGGAGTATGTGCATTGACTATCAAACACTGAATAAGATAAAAATAAAAAATCGTTATCCCCTTCCTCGCATAGATGATATTTTAGATCAATTGAAGGAAGTTGTTTATTTCACCAAGCTAGATTTTCACAGTGGATACCATTAGGTTAGAGTTGTAGAGAAATATGCATGGAAGATTGCTTTCAAAACAAAGCAGGGATTGTATGAGTGGCTAGTTATGCCTTTTGGCTTGACCAATGCCCCTACTACTTTCATGAGATTAATGAATGATGTACTCATGCCTTTTCTTGATGATTTTGTTATTGTGTATCTGGATGACATTCTGATCTTTAGTAAAATGTGGGAATAACACTTAAAGCATGTTAAGCATACATTAGATGTTTTGAAAAGAGAAAAACTTTATGTTAAACTCTCAAAATGTGAATTTGGCAAAACATCTCTAAATTATTTTGGTCACATAGTAGGAGTTGGCGAATTGAAAATAGATCCCTCTAAAGTGGCATTCATTGTAAACTGGCCTAAGCCCAGGTATGCTACAAAAGTGAGAAGCTTCTTAGGAGCAGCACAATATTGGAGGAAGTTCATTTTTAATTTTTCCTCAATTGCAGCTCCCTTACATGCTTTGACAGGATTGAACAAGGTGTTTCAATGGGGAGGAAAACATCAGAAAGCCTTCGACACCTTAAAAGAAAAGATCAGTACAACACCTGTATTAGCACTACTAGATCTACAAAGATAGATTGAAATCCAAACTGATCCAGTGACTATGCCATGGGAGCAGTGTTGACACAACACGGTAAACCCATATGTTATCATTCTGAGACTTTTAATCTTGCAGTAGTTAACTATCCTACCTATGATAAATAATTGTATGCATTAGTTCAGAGTGTGAAAGGGTGGAAACATTACTTAATGGGAAAGAGACAGTAATACATACTGATCATTAGCCACTTCAATATCTACACTCCCAAACTAAGTTGCAGCAATCAAGACATTACAGATGGATGGGATTTCTACAACAGTTTCATTTAGTCATCAGATATAAAAAGAGCATACACAACAAGGTTTCAGACATGTTATCTAGACCCATTATAAATGCATCTAACATACTTAAGCATAATTCTATGCTACATGAAAGCTACATAGAATAGTATGCTTAGGATATGGACTATAAAGATGTATATGCAACTTTGTGTCAAGGCAAAAAGGTAGAAGAATTGGACTATCATGTGAAGGACCGACTCTTATACCATTGTGGGAAACTTTGCATTCCAAAAACAAAGAGTGTAAATATAATTAGAGAGGCACACACTTCTCTGATATCAGGTCACTTTGGGGTAAGTAAAACAGTTGCACAGCTGCAAAGATTCTACTATTGGCTGAAAATGAATGAGATAGTTTCTAGATATGTAAGAGGGTGTACTATGTGTGCTAAAAGCAAGCCCAGCAATAGAAAACTAGGCTTGTACACTCCTTTACAAGTTCCTTCTCACCCTTGGCATAGTGTTTCCATGGATTTTGTTGGAGGACTGCCAAAATATAGGAAAGGTCATGATTATTTATATGTGGTTGTGGATAGGTTCAGCAAAATGTGTATTTTGATACCTTGTAATAACCAGATTACAACTGAACAAACTGAAAAATTATTCTTTGAACATGTATGGGTTAATTTTGGATTACCCACTTCTAATGTATCTGATCGAGACACCCGATTTGTGGGGAATTTTTGGTCAAGTCTGTGGAAACTGATGGACACCCAATTGAAGAAAAGCACAACTTTTCATCCACAAACCAATGGCCAGACAGAAGTAGTTAACATGATAGTGATCCAGTTACTCATGGGATATTGCAGCAAACATCCTAAGCTTTGGGATGAACACTTGTGTTATGTGCAACATGCTCACAACAAAGCCAAACACTCTTCTACACAGAGATCACCTTTTTATACCTATTTTGGTTTCATACCAAGGTCCCCTTTGGATTTTATCTTTGGTAAAGATATCATGGTTGATGGACACAGTGATGTGGACAAGGCAAATAGGTTCATTGAACAGATCCAGGAGACCCATCAGGTAGTACAGGAACAGCTGGAAAAGAGCCAAGCCAAATACAAGGCTAGCCATGGCAAGCATCGGATGGAGCATAGTTTTCAAGTTAGAGACTAGGTTTGGATATATATTAGCAAGGATAGGATGTAAGGTGAAGGTAAAAATCTAAATCCTATCAGGTATGGACCTTTTAGGATACTTGAGAAGATTGGTGAAAATGCTTTTCACCTTGATCTACCAGCTTACATGCACATCTACTCAGTCGTAAATGAAGATTGCTTGAGATTGTTTGAACCTTCAATGTTTGAGGATCCTAAAGAGAAAAGTCAATTGCCTTCTATTGATGACCTATTACCTGAATATCTTAATGAATTGCAGGAATACACAGTCTTGGATAGGAAGGTGAGGACGACACGCAGAGGAGATGTTGAGTACCTTAGAATTGGACTCAAAGGTTCGAAGCCAAGCAGTGCAAACTGGATTGAGATTGGACAAGTGAGAAATCAATATCCTCACTTAGTAGATGATTGAAAGAAAAACAAGTTTTGGTGGTCCGAAAGCTTTTTCAATGGGAAGGCCGTGATCCGAATTGGATCCATAAAGAATGATAAAAAAACCATGACTATATCAGGGCGGGACAAATCTCTAAAGAATTTAGAACCGTGATAAAAAACACCCCTGAATCAGTGGCAATGGAAGCCAGCATGGAATGATGAGGACCTCGGTCAAAATGTGCTGACCGAGGCCCATGGACACTGCGTAGGAGGTCAAAATAGCCCTTGGGAGCCCTGGATCGGGAAAATAAGGAGGTTTTTGATGCACAATTAGTGCTTAGCGCTAATCATGCATCACTTGGCAAATAGGGCCAAAGTGAGGGAAGCCAAGCACTTGGTCGCATTGGGAACCGAAGAACTGTGGGAGAAATGGAAAAAGAACTAAATGTATAAAGGCGGTCTATGCTTTGTAAACCGATGGTATTGATTGGGGTGCCATCAAATAGTAAGAGGTTTTGGACAAGAGCGGAGTGATCCCACTCAATAATCGACACGTGGCAAGTAGAGGTGAGAGAAAACCGCCCTTGATCGTGTGTTATTAGTAAAGCAAGTCAACTGCGCAGGACATGCGTATGGTGTCGGATCTGGAGGCCCTTGATTGGATGGCTGAGATCAAACCTGATGGAGGAGGCAGAAACAATGAGGGAATACGCCGCATTTTATAAGGAATTGGAATCTGTTTGACTGCCACGGTGGAGGAGAGACTTCATCCATGACATTACTGAAGAAATGAACCGATGAAGCAAGTTGGCATTGTTTAGAGGAGGATAAGTGGCCACTGCTTGAGCATCCATGGTGATGCCGCATAGGGAAATCCAAGCGCAACTATAGAAGGTGAATCGACAGAGGCGGAAGAGGAACTGAACAGGCATGAATTCAAATTTCTAAAAGCCATGAACAGATACAGAATGCACAGGCAGTCGGAGAATGGTCCGAGAGACAAGGAAAGACTAGAATCTTGAGAAGAGGATGGAATACACAGAGAAAGAAGACAGTAAAGCATAAGCAGGAAGAGACAGAGGGTCGAGCTGACCTGAGAGCTTGAGAGATTCAAGCCATTCCATTGAGGAATCTTTCCGGGTTGAACACCACATTGGGCTCTTGCTACTTTAGACTAGAAGGTCATAGAGCTGGTAGGAAGAAGTAGAGTCTGTGTACTCCAGTGGCTTGGGGAATCCAAGAACCACCCTGCCAAGTAAAATTTCTTCAGAAGAACTCTCATTGAGTCCTTGTATTGTAATTCTCTGCTTAAAGGCACAATTAAACAAGGCCACCACTGAAATCTGGACTGGAGATGTATCCCCGGAGAATAGGGTGAACTCCCTATTAAAATTGTTTGTGTCTTTGTGTTGCTTACTATATTTCTCTGTTGTCTTTCCATTCTATTTTCTATGTATTGGAAATTTGATCAATTTGTTTCTTCAATAACACAGAACACACACCAGCACATGAGTCTGTAATACCTTTGTTTGATAAATCTTCAACTGATGTCACTCATAGGGTGATTATGAGATCACTGACCCATCAATTTATTGCATGTGGTTTGATATGCACATAGCACAACAGGTATGCACAAATCCTAATCGTTTCGCTGCACATTACATAATTTGGTCAACGCAATCTCTAAAATCTTGTTGAAAGCTTCGACAGTCCCATTTTCTTGTGGATAGTACAACATACTTTTCTGATGATATATCTGGAATTCCTCAGCGAGTGCGTTGATAGTTTCATTTAGGAAGTGCATTTCATGGTTTCTTATGAGAATTTTCCTACATCCAAATCCTGTCAACACATTCTTGAACCAAAATTTCGCAGCTGTAGTGGCCGTGCAGTCCTTAACTGGGTATGCTTCTACCGATCGAATCAAGTATTCTGTCACAGTGATGATATAACACTCACCCATATTTCCTTGAGGTGTGATGGGCCCCACAAAGTTGATCACCCATTTTTCGAACAGTTGTAATGTCATTTGTGGATTGAGCGGTATTTTGTCCCTTTGTCATGGTTTCCTAGTCCGTTGACATACGTAACAGGCCCGACAATATGCTTTTGAGTCTCGGTGTAGAGTTGACCACCATAGTCCAGCATGATGAATCTTTTGTGCTATTGCATGTCTCGAATAATGCCCTCCTGCAGCCCCCCCATGTGCCTCTGCAACGATCTATCCTCGCTCAAATTTAGGCACATATCTTCATAATATTTCATCATTTCCCTTTTTGTAGAGGTGCCTCACAATAATAGTAAAATCTGCTATGCATATCACCAATTCTTTCCTCTGCTGAATTGAAAATCCCTGCGGCGTGGTCCTTGTGGTTAAGAAGTGGATTATATCCTCGAAGTGGTTGTCTGTGACACGCATTGCATAGAGTTATGCATCATGTAGTCCTTCCTCCAAATTTCTGGGCTCCTCGCCATTCTCAATTCGCGAGAGGTGATTTGGACCTGCGTTTAGGCATCTCAGCTTCATGATGACCTTGAAGTCATAATCTTGGAATAGTAACAACCATCTAAAAATACGCCCCCCAACACAGGCTTATTCACTAAGTATTTCAACACGGAATGATCAGTATACATCTTAAATTTCCCACCCAGCAGATAGTGGTGGTATTTCTGGAGTGCATATACCATCGCTAGTCCCTCTCGCTCAGTAGTAGAATAGTTCTTTTCAACTTTGGACAACCGCCAGCTTGCGAAAGTGATCGAGTGATCGATTGTTATGAAACTAGCTCACAGAAAGATAGAAAAGATAGTTGAACGCCTTAGAATTCAACCTCTTCGAGGGGGCAACCTCCTTTACATTACACAAATGAAAAATTCTTGGATAATTCAAATTGCAAAGCCTCCTTTCTATATATAGTAGTCTAAGGAGTCACAATATAACCCAGCTGACCTAACAATAATAATATAAAGCCACAAAAATAACAATAGAGGGATTCTATGGGGCACAGTAATAAAATATGGGGACAATAGGGGCACAACAATATTAATAAGGGATACAACTACAATAGTAATGGGGTAATCACTAGTATTATAGGGACCTAACATGCTCCTCTCCTTCAAAAAAGTGTTGTCCTCAATGATTGAGTAGTTATGGATGCTGCTGTATAAAATTCTCATCCTCCCATGTGGAATATTCAGCGGATAAGTTCTTCCACTTGATGAGATACTCCAAAATTGATTGATTTCATAGTTGTCGGGTTCTTGTTTCTATGACTGCTTCTGGTTCCAATATAATTTTCCCTTGCTCATCAAGTTCTGGCAATATTGTTTGAACTAGGAGCTTGTCTCCTATAACCTTCTTTAAACATGAAACATGGAAAACTAGGTGCACTCAAGAAGTTGTAGGAAGCTCCAATTTGTATGCCATCGTACCAATCTCTTGAAAAACCTTGTATGGACCATAATACTTTGGTGATAATTTATTATCCTTCTTAGCTTGCTTGAGGGACATTTGTTTATATGGTTGTAGCCATAGGAATACCCAATCACCTACATCAAAACCTCTTTCACTGTGATGTTGATCTGCTTGTTGTTTCATTCTATTCTATGCCAACACAAGGTTATCCTTTAAGAGTTGGAGGACTTGTTGTTGATGTTCAATGTGATGTTCCACTACTTGACCCTTAAAGTTTTCTCTTAAATATGATGTGATGGATGGGGCTGATATCCATAAAGTGCCATAAATGGGGTCATTTTTGTTGTTGTATGGAAGGAAGTGTTATACCACCATTCAGCAAGAGGCAACCATTTGACCCATTGTGTCTATTTATCAGATACAAAGCAACGAAGATATCCTTCTAAACATTTGTTTACTATCTCAGTTTGCCCATCAGATTGAGGATGATAAGATGAGCTATGAGCTAACTAAGTACCAATACAAGAAAATAACTTTGTCCAAAAGCTTCCAGTGAAAATGGGATCTCTGTCACTTACAATAATCTTTGGATTTCCATTTAGCTTTTGAATTGTTTCCATAAATGCAGTGGAAACTGTACTGGCTTTAAATGGATGTGATAATGCACAAAAGTGTGCATACTTGGTAAGTCTTTCAACTACCACCATGATGACACTCTTTCCCTCAGACTTGAGTAAACCTGTGATAAAATCCATTGAAACCTACTCCCAACGTTGGCTTGGAATGGTTAAAGGTTGTAATAGACCTGGGGTCTTAATTGTTTCCACTTTATTTTGTTGTCAAACCAAAAATTCCACCACAAACTTTTGAATATTCGATTTAAGGCCATCCCAAAAAAATTCCTTCTTAACCCTGTGGTAAGTTTTTAAACATCTCGAATGCCATCCTAAGGGAGAAGTGTGCAATTCCATAAGAATCTTTTGTTTGAGTTGGGAATTCTTACAGAGGTCTAAGCGATCTTTGTACCATAATGAATCATTTTGCCAGCTAAATGTATCATATGTAATAGAATCTTTTTGTAACTTTCGAATAAGTTCCCACGCTTCTTCATCCTTCTTCCATTCCCCCCGTGCTTCATTTATCCAATCTAGTTGGATAATAGAAATGGCACACAACAATGCTTCCACACCCTCATCCTTTCTTGAGAGTGCATCTGCCACCAAATTTTGCTTCCCTTTTTTGTAGATGATTTCAAAGTCATAACCCAATATCTTTGTGACCCACTTTTGTTGCTCTTCACAGGATAATCTTTGTTCTAAAAAGTATTTAAGGCTATCATGATCCATTTTTACCTTGAAGTGTCTTCCCAATAGGTAGGGTCATCATTTCTTAAGTGCATGTAGTATTGCCAACTATCTCATAAATAGCTTTGTGTAAAAACTTTCCCTTGATTGGACGACTTTCAAAAGAAATGGGTCTTTCATCTTGCATTAAACAACACCAATTCCATTTCTTGAAGCATCACATTCCACAATAAAGGTTTTTGTGAAGTCTGGTGTAGCTAAGACTAGTGCTTGGCACATTGCCTCTTTAAGATGTTCAAAGGCCTTTGTTGCCTCCAGAGTCCATGAAAATGCATCTTTCTTCAATAATGTTGTTAGAGGTGCTGCTATTCTCCCATAATTCTTAACAAACTTGTGATAATACCTTGTCAACCCGAGAAATCCTTGTGGATGCTTTATGGATGTGGGGATTTTCCATTCCTTAATGGCTTTAATTTTGCTTGGGTCTACCTTAACTCCTTCATGAGATATAATATGACCTAGATATTCCACCTCTTGTACTCCAAAGAAACATTTGGATCTTTTTGCATATAACTGTTTCTCCTCCAATAGTTGTAGCATCCTGTCAACATGTTCAACATGATCCTTCCAAGACTTGATGTAGAGTAGTATATCATCAAAAAATACTAACACAAATTTTCTAAGGAAGGGTTTGAAAATGGAATTCATCAACCTTGAAATGTAGAAGGTGCATTGGTAAGGAAAAAAGGCATGACCAAAATTCATAATGACCCTCATGAGTTCTAAATGTTGTTTTCAGAATGTCTTTAGTCTTCATTCTGATTTGATGATATCCTGAACGAAGATCCAACTTGGTGAAGTAAAGTGATCCATGCAATTCATCCAGTAATTCATCAATGAAAGGAATGGGAAACTTATCATTAATAGTGAGATTTTTGAGCTCCATATAATGCGGACACATGCGCCATGATCCATCCTTCTTATGCACAAATACTACTAGAGCAGAGAAAGAACTTTGACTCGGTTGAATTATACTATCCTCTAGCATTTCTACAACCATACATTCAATTTCACTCTTTTGGGCATAGGGATATCTGTATCGCCTGATGTTTGGAGGAACACTTCCTGGAATCAGATGAATAGCATGATCATGATCACGAATAGGTGGGAGACCTTTGGGAGTCTCAAATACCTTGGAATGATTGTCCAAGACTATTTCGAGATCTGGAGAAATAGATGATTCCAATGTGGAAACATCTAGCGAACATAATTGTGCAATTACACCTTTTTGTTCCTTTTTTAGAAGCTTGTCATACCATTAGAGCTGATTATCTTTCCCGGTTTCCTTGCAATACCTCTAATTCAACTTCCTTTCCTTCTGCAGAAAATTTCATGAAAAGTCTTGAAAATTAAAAGTTATTGTACCCAAGGATTGTAGCCATTGGACTCCTAGTACAACATCAGCACCTCCCATTGGAATGGAAAGCATTGGGCTAGTCAATACATATTCTCCCATGGATAGCTTGATAATGGCACTTTCCAGAGAAATTTATTGTTCCTCCATTTGCAATCATCACTTTACACTGTGGTGCTGGATATAGGAAGCAATTCAATTCTTTTGCTACCTTAAAATGAATAAAATTGTGGGTACTTCGTGAATCAATCAACATTATTACCTTTTTCTTCTTGATTTGTCCTTTTATCTGGATGGTTTTAGGAGTGGTAATTCCAGCCAATGAATTATGAGATATGGTTGGATTCATTTTTTCTTTATCTAGGTTTTGTTCCTAGAGTATATCCTCTTCTTTGACCTTTCTTGCTCCTTTTCTTCTTTCTCTTCACAATCTATGTAGAATAATTTCTTCTCAGCACACTTATGAACTTTAGTGTATTTTCTATCACAACTGTAACAAAGCCTTTTTGCTCTTTTTTCTTCCAAGTGTTGTGGTGTCAACCTTATAGGTTGTGGAAGACTAGGGGCAACAACCTTTCCATCTTTATAGTTGTGAGTGGTATGCTTCCTGGTTGCCATAATTTTGCTTTCCATTTTTCTTGCTAACCTGAATGCCTTCTCTAATGAATCAGGTTCCCAAAAGGCGAACATCATGTTGGATATTATCCTTTAAAGACCCTATGAAAACATCAATCCTATGCTCCTCTGGAATATCTTTTACCCTTATGTTCAATTTTTGGAA